>JAKWBO010001094.1:0-19069 GCA_034336685.1 Luscinia luscinia
CAGTGCCGTTCCCGTTCCATCCCGGTTCTGTCTCCCGGGCGGCTGGGCCGTTCCCGGTGCTATTCCCATTCGGTTCCCGGTTCCGTTCTGGTTCTGTCCGGTTCTCTCCCCGGTTCTGTCCCGGTTCTCTCCCCCGGGAGGCTGGGCTGTTCCGGTGCCATCCCCTGTTCTATCCCGGTTGCATCCCCGGTTCTCTCGCCGGTTTTTCCCTGGTTCTGTCCCGTTCTCTCCCGTTCTCTCCCCGGTTCTCTCCGGCTCTCTCTCCGGTGCTATCCCCGGTTCTGTCCCAGTTCTGTCTCGGTTCTGTCCTGGTTCTCTCGCGGTTCTCTCCCGGTTCTCTCCCCGGTTCTGTCCCGGTGCTATCCCCGGTTCTTTCCCGGTTCTCTCCCCGGTTCTTTCCCGGTTCTCCCCCGGGAGGCTGGGCTGTTCCGGTGCCGTTCCCGTTCTCTCCCGGTCCAGCCCCGGTTCTGTCCCGGTTCTCTCCCGGTGCTATCCTCGGTTCTTTCCCGGTTCTCTCCCGGTTGTCTCCCGGTTCAGCCCCGGTCCAGCCCCGGTTCTGTCCCGGTTCTCTCCCCGGTGCTATCCTCGGTTCTTTCCCGGTTCTCTCCCCGGTTGTCTCCCAGTTCAGCCCCGGTTCCGTCCAGTCCAGCCCCGGTTCTGTCCAGTTCTCCCCGGAGGCGGGCCGGGCCAGGCCAGGCGGGGCGGCGCTGCCGCAGCCGCGGGTTGCGGCGCCGCCCGCCGAGACGCAGCGCGGCCGAGCCGGCAGCATGACGGTGGAGTTCGAGGAGTGCATCAAGGACTCGCCCCGGTTCCGGTGAGCGCGGGGCCGCGCGGGAGCGGCGCGGGGCCACGGGAGAACCGGGAGAACCGAGCCGGGCCGGGGCAGGAGCGGCGGAGCTGCGCGGGCCGGGGATGGGCTGCGGCTGCGGCCGGGCCAGCACGCTCCGCCGGGGACGGATCCGGCCGCAGGCAGTGCCCGGCTGTGCTGCATCCCTGCCTGCCTGCCTGCCGTGTCCCCCACCGCTGTGTGCCCCGCATCCCTCCGAGCCCCGCATCCCTCCCGAACCCCGCATCCCTGCCTGCCGTGTCCCCCACCGCTGTGTGCCCTGCATCCCTCCCGAACCCCGCATCCCTCCGTGCCGTGCCCCCATTCCTGCTGTACCCCGCATCCCTCCGTGCCGTGCCCCCATTCCTGCTGTACCCCGCATCCCTCCGTGCCGTGCCCCCCCATTCCTGCTGTACACCGCATCCCTCCTTCCCTGACTGCCGTGTCCCCCACCCCTGTGTACCCCGCATCCCTTTTCTTCTAGGTCCCCATTCCTGCCGTACCCCGCATCCCACCCTCCCTGCCCCACATCCCTGAACCCCACATCCCTCCCGAACCCTACATCCCATCCCTGCCGTGTCCCCCATCCCTCCTGGGCCCCGCATCCCTCCTGAACCCCACATCCCTTTCTTCCGTGTCCCCAATTCCTGCTGTACCCCACATCCCACCCTCCTGAACCCCACATCCCTGAACCCCACATCCCTCCTGAACCCCACATCCCTCCCGAACCCCACATCCCCAGAACCCTGCATCCCTCCTGAACCCCACATCCCTGAACCCCACATCCCTGAACCCCGCATCCCTGAACCCCACATCCCTGAACCCCGCATCCCTGAACCCCGCATCCCTGAACCCCTGCATCCCTGAACCCCGCATCCCTCCTGAACCCCACATCCCCGAACCCTGCATCCCTCCTGAACCCACATCCCTGAACCCCGCATCCCTGAACCCCGCATCCCTCCCGAACCCCACATCCCCGAACCCTGCATCCTCCTGAACCCCACATCCCTGAACCCCGCATCCCTGAACCCGCATCCCTCCTGAACCCCACATCCCTGAACCCTGCATCCCCCGCATCCCTGAACCCCACATTTCCGAACCCTGCATCCCTCCTGAACCCCACATTTCCGAACCCCACATCCCTCCTGACCCCCACATCCCCGAACCCCACGTCCTCCCGCATCCCCCGCATCCCTCCCTCCCCGCCGCCGCTCGATGGGGATCTCGGCGTTTGTGCTCCGTGGGGAGCGGGGCTGAGCAAGCGGCGCTGCCGAACCGCGGCTGAGCAGGAATACGCTCATTTCCATCAGCGGCCGCATTCCCATCTCTTGGAGGCCGGATTTTTATTTTTTTATTTTTTTAAGCGGTCTTGAAGGAATCTGGGCTGTGACAACAAAGGCTCCGTCTTGGCCGTGCTCGCATCCAGTGATGCAGAAATGCAGAAATAAAGCAGAAATAAAGCAGAAATAAAGCAGAAATAAAGCAGAAATAAAGCAGAAACAGAGCAGAAACAGAGCAGAAATGCTCCGGGGCGTTTTTGGGAAGAGCCGCGCTCCGGGCGCTGATGCTCCTTTGTGCCCGGAGCATCCCGGCTGCGTGTCCGGGGGCGCTGCGGGAAAATCGGGGTTCCCCGGAGCGACCCCGCGCTGCAGAAATGCAGAAATGCAGCAGAAATGCAGCAGAAATGCAGCAGACGTGCAGACAAAAGCGGCTGGGGCTGCCCGTGTGCGCAGGGGAAGCGGTTGGCAGTGGGGGTCTCTGCTTCCTGCAGATATTTCGTGATGTTTTTCTCGGAATCTTTTTGTTTTTTTTTTTAAAAACCCACAAAAGCCGGGTTGTGTTCTGTCGGCGGCGCGTTTGGAAGTGATTTCGGAGGGCTGTGTGAGGCTGGGCTGGCCGATCGGCGTTTTGGGGTGACACCTGGCTGGGATGGGGGGCTCCCCCTGCCCGTGCTGCCAGCGGCGTTTGCGGGGAAATCCTGCTGCTCCTGCTGCCTCTGTCAGCTGAGATGGCAGCTCTGCCCACCCAGCTGCTGCAGTCGTCATCTCCAGCAGGGAAAAGTCATCTAGGAAACCTCTAATCCTCTGCTCACTTAGCATCAATTAGGATTTATCCACCTTTTTTCCTTTATTTATTTTATTTTATTTTATTTTATTTTATTTTATTTTATTTTATTTTATTTTATTTTATTATTCTATTCTATTCTATTCTATTCTATTCTATTCTATTCTATTCTATTCTATTCTATTCTATTCTATTCTATTCTATTCTGGATTTGTTCATCTTTTCCCTTATTTTATTTTATTGTTTCTATTTAGGATTTATCCACCTTTTTCTCTATTCTATTCTATTCTATTCTATTCTATTCTATTCTATTCTATTCTATTCTATTCTATTCTATTCTATTCTATTCTATTCATATTTATTCACCTTTTATTTTATTATTCTATTCTATTCCATTCTGGATTTGCTCACCTTTTCCCTTATTTTATTTTATTTTATTTTATTTAGGATTTATCCACCTTTTTCTCTATTCTATTCTATTCTATTCTATTCTATTCTATTCTATTCTATTCTATTCTATTCTATTCTATTCTATTCTATTCTAGATTTATTCACCTTTTATTTTATGATTCTATTCTATTCTATTCTGGATTTGTTCACCTTTTCCCTTATTTTATTTTATTTTATTTAGGATTTATCCACCTTTTTCTCCTATTCTATTCTATTCTATTCTATTCTATTCTATTCTATTCTATTCTATTCTATTCTATTCTATTCTATTCTATTCTATTCTATTCTATTCTGGATTTGTTCACCTTTTCCCTTATTTTGTTTTATTTTATTTTATTTTGGATTTATCCACCTTTTGCTCTATTCTATTCTATTCTATTCTATTCTATTCTATTCTATTCTATTCTATTCTATTCTATTCTATTCTATTCTATTCTATTCTATTCTATTCTATTCTATTCCATTCCATTCCATTCCATTCCATTCCATTCCATCCCATTCTATTTTATTTTAATTTTTTTGCCTGTCATCCCCTCCCATTGTGCTGCAGACCATGTGAGCTGCTGGCTGGCACCGAGCCAGAGCTGTGACTTCACTGTCCAGATGTCCCAGATGGCAGTGACCCTTTTCCTGGTGACATCAGCATTGACTGATGTGTTTATTTATTTATTTTGCCCGTGGTGTGTGTGAGTGGGCTCCAGGCCAAGTTTTTTAGCATGCAGGCAGCATCATTCTGCTCTGTCTGCTCTGTCCAGAAAAAAAAAAAGAAAACAAAACAGCTCTCAGAGCACTGCCTTGGAGCTTTATCAAAAGCCACTTATTTAAGGCTGGAATTATGAACTATTTCCCCCATGGCCAGACAGAGTCTGGCTGTTGGAGAGAGAACAAGAGATTAGGCTGGAGAAAGGAGCTGGGGGGTTTCAGGAGGGCTGGAATTGAAACTGTGAACCCCTCAAATACTGAGGAATCCTGATATTGGGAGGAAAAAGGACAACAAAGTTGAATTACTCAGAATTTACAGTTTAAATATTGAGAAATTCTCATATTAGGAGGAAAAAGAGGAACCAGGTTGAATTATTCAGAATTTACACCTCAAATATTGAGAATTCCTGGTATTAGGAGGAAAAAGAGGAGCAAAGTTGAATTATTCAGATTTTACACCTCAAATATTGAGGAATCCTGATATTGGGAGAAAAAAGGACAACAAAGTTGAATTATTCAGATTTTACACCTCAAATATTGAGAAATCCTGATATTGGGAGAAAAAAGGACAACAAAGTTGAATTACTCAGAATTTACAGTTTAAATATTGAGAATTCCTGGTATTAGGAGGAAAAACAGGAATCAAGTTGAATTATTCAGATTTTTCAACTCAATTATTGAGAAATTCTGATATTTGAAGGAAAAAGAAGAAGCAAGTTGAATTTATTCTGACTTTACACTTCAAATATTAAGAAATCCTGATATTAGGAGGAAAAAGAGGAACCAGGCTGAATTATTCAGAATTTACACCTTAAATATTGAGAATTCCTGGTATTAGGAGGAAAAAGAGGAGCAAAGTTGAATTATTCAGATTTTACACCTCAAATATTGAGGAATCCTGATATTGGGAGAAAAAAGGACAACAAAGTTGAATTATTCAGATTTTACACCTCAAATATTGAGGAATCCTGATATTGGGAGAAAAAAGGACAACAAAGTTGAATTACTCAGAATTTACAGTTTAAATATTGAGAATTCCTGGTATTGGGAGGAAAAATAGGAATCAAGTTGAATTATTCAGATTTTTCAACTCAATTATTGAGAAATTCTGGTATTTGAAGGAAAAAGAAGAAGCAAGTTGAATTTATTCTGACTTTACACTTCAAATATGAAGAAATTCTGATATTAGGAGGAAAAAGAGGAACCAGGTTGAATTATTCAGAATTTACACCTCAAATATTGAGGATTCATGGTATTAGGAGGAAAAAGAGGAGCAAAGTTGAATTATTCAGATTTTACACCTCAAATATTGAGCAATCCTGATATTTGAAGGAAAAAGAGGAACCAGGTTGAAATATTCAGATTTTGTAACTTAAATATTGAGAAATTCTGATATTTGAAGGAAAAAGAGGAAGTAAGTTGAATTATTCAGATTTTGCAACTCAAATATTGAGCAATCCTGATATTAGGAAGAAAAATAAGACCTTAATAAGTTGATTTATTCAGGTTTTTTCAAAGGTTTCTGCAGGGTTCAGCCTCTTCCTGTGTTTTCCTTCCTTCCAGGTCTTTAATTTGTTCTTTTGTTGGAATTTTTTGTTGGGAATGCAAGAGAATCTTGGGACTTCTCCTGCAGAGCATCTCCTAAAATACTACAACTCTAAAGAAAAATAGAATTAAACTAAACTAAACTAAAACAAAATAAAATATAGAATAGAATAGAACAAAATAAAATAAAATATAGAATAGAATAGAATAGAATAGAATAGAATAGAATAGAATAGAATAGAATAGAATAGAATAGAATAGAAGTAAAATAAAATAAAATAAAATAAAATAAAATAAAATAAAATAAAATAAAATAAAATAAAATTAGAGATTAAAGTGAGGTGAGAGAAGGCTCCACGTTCTCAGCAAAAAATTGAAGTTTTTTGCTGTAGGAAACTTTGTGGAAGAGGCAAAAATTGAATTCAGAGTAGGAATCTCCCTCCTTTTCCTGCTGCACTTCCCAAAAAAGATTTGTGCTGTGTTTTCCTGAAACAATCAGATTTTTTTTTTCTGTTTGCCACACACAGGTAGAGGAAAAAAAACCTAAAAAAATTAATTAAAAATTACCCAGGATGGATTAAACATCACCTGATAATGAACAATCACCTGAACTCTGTGTCAAATCCATCCTTGCTGCTTCCCACCTCAGAAATTCCAGTTCCTTCAAAAAAAAAATTTTTTTTTTTTTTAATTATTATTATTTTTAATGTTTTAAATGTTGTGATTTGGTGAAGCTGGTTGCTGCCAGGCCTGGTGCTGGGCGTGCCTGCAATTCCAGTCCTGTTCCTGCAGGACCAGTTCCTGCACCCCAGAACTTTGTGGCTTTTATCTCCCACGAGGGGTTTGGGAAATCTAGGAAAACTTTTTCTGGTTTGTAAAAAAAAAAAACCTCATTGCTGTCCTGACACTTTGAGGAACAGATAAATTAATTAATCTGATTATTTCAGGGTTGGAAGCAGGAGGGTTTTAAGGTCCTTTCCCACCCAAAGGATTTTGTGATTCCTTGATTCTTAAAAAATATAAATAATGAAGCTCAGAGAAGATGTGGCTTGAAGTTTGAAAATTTTGGGAGATTGGGAATGTGGATTTTTGGGATAGTGGGACATGGTCCTGGAGGATTTTTGGGATAGTGGAAGGAGATCCTGAAGGATTTTTGGGATAGTGGGAGGAGATCATGGAGGATTTTTGTGATAGTGGAGATGGTCCTGTAGGATTTTTGGGATAGTGGAGATGGTCCTGTAGGATTTTTAAGATCCAACCTTGAAAATTGTTTTGGGATTGGGGTCCTGGGAGTGTCCAGGCCAGGTTGATGGGGCTGGGGGGAAGCTGCTGGTTCTGGAATGCTGTGAAAAAAAAAAAAACCTCATTGATGTCCTGACACTTTAAGGAACAGATAAATTAATAAATCTGATTATTTCAGGGCTGGAAGCAGGAGGGTTTTAAGGTCCTTTCCCACCCAAAGGATTTTGTGATTCCTTGATTCTTAAAAAATATAAATAATGAAGCTCAGAGAAGATGTGGCTTGAAGTTTGAAAATTTTTGGGGATTGGGAATGTGGATTTTTGGGATGGTGGGAAATGGTCCTGGGGGAGTTTTGGATAGTGGGAGATGATCCTGGAGGATTTTTGGCATACTGGGAAAGGATGCTGGAGGATTTTTGGGATATTGGGAGATGGTCCTGGAGGAGTTTTGGATAGTGGGAGATGGTCCTGGAGGATTTTTGGGATAGTGGAGATGGTCCTGGAGGATTTTTGGGATAGTGGAGATCGTCCTGGAGGATTTTTGAGATCCAACCTTGAAAATTTTTTTGGGATTGGGGTCCTGGGAGTGTCCAGGCCAGGTTGATGGGGCTGGGGGGAAGCTGCTGGTTCTGGAATACTGTGGAAAAAAAAAAACCTCATTGCTGTCCTGACACTTTAAGGAACAGATAAATTAATAAATCTGATTATTTCAGGGCTGGAAGCAGGAGGGCTTTAAGGTCCTTTCCCACCCAAAGGATTTTGTGATTCCTTGATTAATTATTTTAAAAAAAATTAATGAAACTCAGAGAAGATGTGGCTTGAACTTTGAAAACTTTTGGGATAGTGGGAGGAGATCCTGAAGGATTTTGGGGATAGTGGGAGATGGTCCTGGAGGAGTTTTGGGATAGTGGGAGATGGTCCTGGAGGATTTTTGGGATGGTGGAAATGGTCCTGGAGGATTTTTGGGATGGTGGGAGATCGTCCTGGAGGATTTTTGAGATCCAACCTTGAAAATTGTTTTGGGATTGGGGTCCTGGGAGTGTCCAGGCCAGGTTGATGGGGCTGGGGGGAAGCTGCTGGTTCTGGAATGCTGTGGAAAAAAAAAAAAACCTCATTGCTGTCCTGACACTTTAAGGAACAGATAAATTAATAAAAATTAAAAAGTCACTTGCCAGAGGAAACGAAGTAGAACAAGGAGGTTTGGGAGATTTTTTTTCTAGCTCTGGCCTGGGTGTTTCAAACAGAGCAGGAAGAATTAAAACCCTGAGTCAAACTGATGTGGCTGAGGGGGATAAGAGGTGGAATTAGATGAGCTCAAAGGCAGCAGAACCAGTCTGGGTGAATGTGTCAGCAAAGGCCTGCACAGAAAAAAAAAAATAAAATCAAAAATTCGGTGTGATGAGTCCTGAACAGCACCCCCAGCCAGTCTGGGGCCAGCAGGAATTATTAATTTGATACTGAAAATCAGATTGAAATGATAAACGTAATTTAGTATTTAAATTAGAAGTTGAATTGAATTGATGGAATGGTCAGGGGAGGATTTGTTCCTCTCTGAGCTAAATCCTTGTAACCAGTGGGTTTGGGTGGGTTTGGGATTGGTTTTGGTGCACAGGGATTATTTTGGGATGGATCTGGAATTGGTTTTGATGCACAGGGAGTATTAATTTAATATTTAGGAGCTAAATCCATGTAACCAATGGGTTTGGGATGGATCTGGAATTGGTGAATTGGTTTTGGTGCACAGGGATTATTTTGGGATGGATTTAGAATTGGTTTGGTGCACAGGGATTATTTTGGGATGGATCTGGAGTTGGTTTGGTGCACAGGGATTATTTTGGGATGGATTTGGAATTGGTTTGGTGCACAGGGATTCTTAATTTAATATTCAGGAGCTAAATCCATGTAACCAGTGGGTTTGGGATGGATCTGGAATTGGTTTTGGTGCACAGGGATTATTTTGGGATGGATCTGGAATTGGTGAATTGGTTTTGGTGCACAGGGATTATTTTGGGAGGGATTTGGAGTTGGTTTGGTGCACAGGGATTATTTTGGGGTGGATCTGGAATTGGTTTTGGTGCACAGGGATTATTTTGGGGTGGATCTGGAATTGGTTTTGGTGCACAGGATTATTTTGGGAGGGATTTGGAATTGGTTTTGGTGCACAGGGATTATTTTGGGATGGATCTGGAATTGGTTTGGTGCACAGGGATTCTTTTGGGATGGATTTCGAATTGGTTTGGTGCACAGGGATTCTTAATTTAATATTCAGGAGCTAAATCCATGTAACCAGTGGGTTTGGGATGGATCTGGAATTGGTTTTGGTGCACAGGGATTATTTTGGGATGGATCTGGAATTGGTGAATTGGTTTTGGTGCACAGGGATTATTTTGGGATGGATGTGGAATTGGTTTGGTGCACAGGGGTTCTTAATTTAATATTTAGGAGCTAAATCAAGGTAACCAGTGGGTTTGGGATGGATTTGGAATTGGTTTTGGTGCACAGGGATTATTTTGGGATGGATCTGGAGTTGGTTTGGTGCACAGGGATTATTTTGGGAAGGATCTGGAATTGGTTTTTGGTGCACAGGGATTATTTTGGGGTGGATCTGGAATTGGTGAATTGGTTTTTGGTGCACAGGGATTATTTTGGGATGGATCTGGAATTGGTGAATTGGTTTTGGTGCACAGGGATTATTTTGGGATGGATCTGGGATTGGTTTTGGTGCACAGGATTCTCCTGGTGACAGGCTTGGTGGCAGGACACACAGACTGAGCCTGAGGAGCTCAGCTCCTACTCCAGCAGCAGGGAGGGAAAACAAGAAATGACCCTGAAAGCAGCTGGGAATTACCTGGATCCATCCTAATACCTGGCTTTGTTTCTTGTGTCTTTATTTCTTATTTCTTTATTTCATATCTCTTTATTTCTTACATCTTTATTTCTCATCTATTTCTCATTTCTTTATTTCTTACCTCTTTATTTCTTACTTCTTATTTCTTATCTCTATTTCTTGCCTCTTTATTTCTCATTTCTCTATTTCTCATCTCTGTTTTTTTATCTCTCCATTATCTCTTCACCACTTCTAAAGTCCAAGGGGCTGAGAAAAAGTCAAAAAGCAAAACCTCACCCTGGGGTTGCCTCCTCCTGTGGTACCAACCAGGAGATGCTGCCCCTCCCATCCTACAGACCCCAAATATTTATTTGGGGTGATATTAAATTAAATTAAAGTGATATATAAAAATAAACATATATTATAAATATTATATATATATATATATACATACATTATATATATAATATATAAAAAAGGAATTAAGTTATATGTACTGTATTATAAATGATATACTTTATTATACATTATACATTATACATTATATATTACATATTACATATTATATATTATATATTATATATTATATATTATATATTATATATTATATATTATATATTATATATTATATAATATATAATATATATTATATATTATATATTATATATTATATATTATATATTAATTTCAATTCCTGACCACAAAACTGAGCTGGAACCAGGCTGGGAATGTCCTGAAGCTGTGGAGGAAGGAATCAAACTCAGATTTTGGAATGAAACTCAGATTTTGGAATGAAACTCAAATTTTGGCTGCTCTGAACCAGCCCCACCCCTTTAAAGCCTGGTTTCATAACTATGAAATTTCAGCCACGAGATGAATTTTTTTTTTTCATCAGGAATGCCACCAAACCAGGAGTTTTTATTTATTTAAAAATAAAATAAAAACTGAGCTTGGTTTTGTGGGATAAAGAAAAGAACCTTGGAAGGGACCTGCAGCCCGAATCTGGTTGAATTTTGGGGACAGGACAAAATGTTTTTCTGCGGTTTGAGTTTTTTTTATTTTTTTCCTTGTTTGGAGTTCTCCTCTTTCTCAGGATTGTGATTCCAGGCATTCCCTGAGCTCTCAAGTGTTTGTTCCACACTTGGGATTTTTTGGCTGTGCCCAGAGTTGGTTCCTATTTAAGATAAAACTCCAACAAAAATGAGGGTGGGGGAGAGAAAAGTGATAAAAATTCAGAATGTGCTGCTGTGGGGAAGGGAGGGGGAGCCAGGAGCAGGATTTGTTCCCTCTTGGAGGGAAGGAGGAAATGTGGCCAGCAAGGAAAAACGAGATTTTATTTTTATTTTTATTATTTTTATTATTTTTTATTATTTTTAATTGTTTTTTATTATTTTTATTTTTATTTTTATTTGCTTTGTGGGTGCTGTTTCCTTCTCTGGGCTCTGCAGAGATAAAATTTTGGGAAGAATTTGGGGGCAGAATTCCTGCCTGGAGGGTGTTGGGGCAGTGGGCAGTGTGATCCTAAATTCAGGCTGTGGGGTGAATTTGGGAGGAATTTGGGGGTAATTTGGGGTAATTTTGGGGGTAATTAGGGGTGAATTAGAGAGAAAATAGAGGGAATTTGGGGATAAATTAGAGGTGAATTTGGGTGAATTAGAGAAGAATTTGGGGTGAATCAGAGAGGAATTGAGAGTAAATTTGGAGTGAATTTGTACTGAATTTGAGGTGAATTTGGGTAAATTGGAGGGAATTGGGAGGAAATTTGGAGTGAATTAGGGGTGAATTTGAGGTGAATTAGAGGTGAATTTGGGGGTGAATGAGGGGGGAATTTGGAGTGAATTAGGGGTGAATTTGGGGTGAATTGGAGGGAATTGGGAGGAAATTTGGAGTGAATTAGGGGTGAATTTGGGGTGAATTAGAGGTGATTTTGGGGGGTGAATGGAGGGGGAATTTTGGGGTGAATTAGAGAAGAATTTGAGATGAATTAGAGAGGAATTGAGAGTAAATTTGGGTGAATTGGAACTGAACTTGGGGTGAATTTGAGGTGAATTTGGAGTGAATTTGGGGTGATTTAGGGGTATATTGGAGATGAATTGGGAGTGAATTGAGGGGTGAATTAGAGGTGAATTTGAGGTGAATTTGGGGTGAATTGGAGGAATTGGGAGTAAATTTGGAGTGAATTTGAGGTGAATTTGAGGTGAATTTGAGGTGAATTTGAGGTGAATTTGGAGTGAATTTGGGGTGAATTGGAATGAATTTGGAGTGAATTTGAGGTGAATTGGGGCTGAATTGTGAATGGATTAGAGGGAATTTGGACTGAATTAGGGGTGAATTTGGGTGAATTAGAGAAGAATTTGGGGTGAATTGAAGGGTGAATTTAGAGTGAGGTGGAGGTGAATTTGGAGTGAATTAGAGGGGAATTAGAGGTGAATTAGAGAGGAATTGGGGCTTAATTAGAGAGGAATTTGGGGTGAATTAAGGGTGAATTGTGAGTGGATTAGAGGGGAATTTGGGGTGAATTGGAGGGGAATTGGGAGTGAATTTGTACTGAATTTGAGGTGAATTAGGGGTGAATTGTGAGTGGATTAGAGGGGAATTTGGGGGGAATTTGGACTGAATTAGAGGTTAATTGGGAATGGGTTAGAGGTGAATTAGAGGGAAATTAGAGGTGAATTAGAGGTGAATTGGGGCTGGATTGGAGATGAATTGAGGGTAAATTAGAAAGGACTTTGGGGTGGATTAGGGGTGAATGGAGGGGAATTTGGGGTGAATTGGGGTGATTTGAAGGTAATTTGGGAGGGAATTGAGGGTGAATTGGGGTGAATTTGGACTTAATTAATGGTGAATTGGGGCTGAATTAGAGGGAAATTAGGGGTGGATTAGAGGTGAATTGGGGTGGATTGGAGATGAATTGAGGGTGAATTTGGGGTAAATTAGAGGTGAATTTAGGAATCCTGTGTGGATTTAGGAGTCAGACCCTGTGCTGGGTGAATTTAGGAATCCCTCTGCTGGATTTAGAGGTGGATTTGGGGTGACTTAGAGGTGAGTTGAGGGGTGAATTAGAGGGAAATTTGGAGTGAACTGGAGGTGAATCAGAAGTGAATTGAGGGTGAATTAGAGAGGAATTTAGGGTGAATTAGGGGTGAATGCTGGATTTAGGAGTCAGACCCTGTGCTGGGAATTTAGGAATCCTGTACTGGATTTAGAGGTGAATTTGGGGTGAATTAGAGATGAATTAGAGGGAAATTTGGAGTGAACTGGAGGTGAATTAGAAGTGAATTTAGTGTGAGTTGAGGGTGAATTAGGGATGGATGCTGGATTTAGGAGTCAGACCCTGTGCTGGGTGAATTTAGGAATCTTGTGCTGGGTGAATTTAGGAATCTTGTGCTGGATGAATTTAGGAATCTTGTGCTGGGAATTTAGGAATCCTCTGCTGGATGAATTTAGGAATCTTGTGCTGGATTTAGGAGTCAGACCCTGTGCTGGGTGAATTTATGAATATTGTGCTGGGTGAATTTAGGGATCCTGTGCTGGATTTGGGAATCATACCCTGTGCTGGATGAATTTAGGAATCCTCTGCTGGATTTAGGAGTCAGACCCTGTGCTGGGTGAATTCAGGAATCCTGTGCTGGATGAATTTATGAATCTTGTGCTGGATTTAGGAATCAAACCCTGAGCTGGGAATTTAGGAATCTTGTGATGGATTTAGAGGTGAATTTGGGCTGAATTAGAGGGAAATTTGGAGTGAACTGGAGGTGAATTAGAAGTGAATTTAGGGTGAATTAGAGGTGAATTAGGGGTGAATGATGGATTTAGGAATCAGACCCTGTGCTGGGTGAATTTAGGAATCCTCTGCTGGATTTAGGAGTCAGACCCTGTGTTGGGTGAATTCAGGAATCCTGTGCTGGATTTAGAGGTGAATTTGGGGTGAATTAGAGGGAAATTTGGGGTGAACTGGAGGTGAATTAGAAGTGAATTTAGGGTGAATTAGGGGTGAATGCTGGATTTAGGAGTCAGACCCTATGCTGGATGAATTTAGGAATCCTCTGCTGGATGAATTTAGGAATCCTGTGCTGGATTTGGGAATCAGACCCTGTGCTGGATGAATTTAGGAATTGTCACAAGCTCCTGGGGAAGGATTCCAGGCTTTTCTCTGCTTGTTTTGACTTTTTGCAGAGGGTTTGTGTTGGAGCAGCACATCCACAAATCGATTTATTCCTGTTTATTTCTCTTGCCGTCTCCTCTGGCCGCTGCTTTTATAAAGGACAGAATTCAGCTCAGAGGTTTTGATTTACAGGAAGGAAAGAGCAGGGAAAAAAAAAAAAGAAAGAAAAACAAAACAAAAAAAAGCCTGGAGAGGCTGTGGGCGTTTCTGAACCCAGGGAATGTGAGGTTAGCCAAACAAACGTGGTGTGGGATGTTCAGAGCCTCCCACACCTCGGCTCCGTGCCTTGCCTCACCTCCCCTGCAGGAAATTCGCCTTGGCCTCTTTTCCTGGAGGGGAGGGAGGAAAATCTGCTGCGGTGGTGGGGTTCAGCATCCCTGGGGAAGGGGATGGGGGCCGTCCTCATCCCGGGGAAAGGGGATGGGGACCGTCCTCATTCCGGGGAAAAGGGGTTGGGGGACCGTCCTCATCCCTGGGGAAAGGGGATGGGGACCGTCCTCATCCCGGGGAAAGGGGATGGGGACCGTCCTCATTCCGGGGAAAGGGGTTGGGGACCGTCCTCATCCAGGGAAAGGGCATGGGGACCGTCCTCATCCCGGGGAAAGGGGATGGGGACTGTCCTCATCCCGGGGAACGGGGATGGGGACCGTCCTCATTCCCCTGGGGAAAGGGGCCCGAGGGGACCGTCCTCATTCCTTGGGGAAGGGGATGGGGGACCGTCCTCATCCCCTGGGGAAAAGGGGATGGGGACCGTCCTCATCCCTGGGAAGGGGGCCTGAGGGGACCGTCCTCATCCCTGCGGAAGGGGATGGGGGACCGTCCTCATCTCTGGGGAAAGGGGATGGGGACCGTCCTCATTCCTTGGGGAGAGGGATGGGGACCGTCCTCATCCCCGGGAAAGGGGCCCGAGGGGACCGTCCTCATCCCTGGGAAGGGGGACCGAGGGGACCGTCCTCATCCAGGGGAAAGGGGATGGGGGACCGTCCTCATTCCCTGGGGAAGGGGATGGGGACCGTCCTTACTCCCGGGGAAAGGGGGCCCGAGGGGCCCGTCCTCATGCCGGGGGAAAGGGGATGGGGACCATCCTCATTCCTTGGGAAGGGGCCCGAGGGGACCGTCCTCATTCCCTGGGGAAGGGGATGGGGACCGTCCTCATCCAGGGGAAAGGGGACCCGAGGGGCCCGTCCCTCATTCCGGGGGAAAGGGGATGGGGGACCATCCTCATCTCTGGGGAAAGGGCCCGAGGGGACCATCCTTATTCCCTGGGAAGGGGGGCCCGAGGGGACCGTCCTTACTCCCTGGGAAAGGGATGGGGACCGTCCTCATCTCTGGAAAAGGGGCCTGAGGGGACCGTCCTCATCCCTGGGGGAAGGGGATGGGGACCGTCCTCATCCCTGGGAAGGGGCCCGAGGGCCCGTCCTCATGCCGGGAGCCGAGCCCTGAGCCCGTTCCTGCCGGGCTCCAGCTCGGGGCGCGGTGCGGGATCGCCCCCTTTGTTCCCGATAAACTCGGATTTTGGCAGGAGCTGAGCCTTTGTCCCCACACTGTGACCTCCCTTTTTCCCTTTTTCCCTTTTTCCCTTTTCCCTTTTCCCTTTTTCCTTTTTCCCTTTTTCCCTTTTCCCTTTTCCCTTTCCCTTGGCCCTTTTCCTTTTCTCTTCCCTCTCCTTTTCCCTTTTCTCTTTTCCCTTTTCTCTTTTTCCCTTTTCTCTTTTTCCCTTTCTCTTTTCCCCCTTTCTCTTTTCCCCTTCTCTCTTTTCCCCTTTTCTCTTTTTTCCCCTTTTCTCTTTTTCCCCTTTTCTCTTTTTCCCTTTTCTCTTTTTCCCCTTTTCTCTTTTTCCCCTTTTCTCTTTTTCCCCTTTTCTCTTTTTCCCTTTTCTCTTTTTCCCCTTTTCTCTTTTTCCCTTTTCTCTTTTTTCCCTTTACTCTTTTCCCCTTTACTCTTTTCTCTTCCCTCTCCTTTTCCCTTTTCTCTTTTCACTTCCCTCTTCTTTTCCCTTCCCTCTCTTTTCCCCTTTTCCTTTTCCCCTTTTCCTTTTCCCCTTTTCCTTTTCCCCTTTTCCTTTTCCCTTTTCCTTTTCCCCTTTTCCTTTTCCCCTTTTCCTTTTCCCCTTTTCCCTTTTCTCTTTTTCCCTTTTCTCTTTTTTCCCTTTTCTCTTTTTTCCCTTTTCTCTTCCCTCTCTTTTCCTTTTTTCTCCCCTTTTCCCTTTTTCTCCCCTTTTCCCTTTTTCTCCCCTTTTCCCTTTTTTCTCCCCTTTTCTCTTTTCTCTTCCCTTTTTCCCTCCTTTTCTCTCCCATTCCTTCTCTCCCTTTCCCTCTCCCACCCTTCCCACTCTTACCCCATTCCCAAATTTCCTGCTGGCACTTCCAGATCTGCCCACCTGCTGTTTTTGGGATGGGGAGGCATCAAAGTGACATTTTTAAATTTTTTTATTTTTTCTGGAGGGACCTCCTGCCTTTATTCCCAGATTGAGCTGGGGAATTTGGAACAGGGAAACTCTTGATGTGCCCCTGATTTGTGGGAGATAAAACAGGAAAATGTGGGGTGGAGGCAGGGCTGAGAGCCTGGGGAGCTCCAGGGTGGGATTTTGGGGGGTTTGGGATTTTTGTGTGGCTCAGATTTTTTGTGGGGTTTCAGATGTTGTGGGGTTTGGGATTTTTGTGTGGCTCAGATTTTGTGTGGGGTTTGGGATTTTTGTGTGGGGTTTGGGATTTTGTGTAGGATTCGGGATTTTTGTGTGGGGTTTGAGATTTCTGTGGGGCTGGGATTTTTTAGGGCTCAGATTTTGTGTGGGGTTTTGGAATTTTTGTGTGGGGCTGGGATTTTTTTTTGGGGCTGTGAGTTTTTTTATAGGACTGGGATTTTGTCTAGGGCTGGGATTTGTGTGAGGTTTGTGATTTTTGTAGGACTGGGATTTTTGTAGGGCTGGGATTTTATGTGTAGGTCTATGATTTTTGTAGGGCTGGGATTTTTGTAGGGCTGGGATTTTATGTGTGGGACTGGGATTTTTTTAGGTCTGTGATTTTTGTGGGGCTGGCAGGGGAACATGGGTTCCACCTCTGTTCCCTGAGCTCCCACCTGCACTCAGGGCTGCAGAACTGGGTGGGGATTGCCAGGAAATTCAGGTTTTGAGCTGGATCCTCAGCGTGGAGGATGGAAATCTGCCTCCTGTTGTTCTGGATTTAGTGCTGGAGTTCTTTCCTCTGCTCAGCCCCATTTCTGACAATGCCAGCTTTGTCCTCACCCAGCACAGAGGATGCTTTAATTTCATTTACAGAGGATGCTTTAATTTCATTTACAGGGGATGCTTTAATTTCATTCACAGGGGATGCTTTTATTTCACTCCCAACCCCAATCCCTATTTCCTGCCTGATGACTCCTTCTCTTCCCTCAATAATTTGTTTTTATTCCTGTGAGTTTGGGGATGTGCAGGAGAGGGATGCTCACCCTGCAGAGTTGATGGAGGGCACAAAAACCCACGTGGGGCTGGTGAAAATCCCAAAATCTGCATCCTTCAGGCACTCCTTTTTCATCTGGGCATTAATTCCCCTTCTCAGGAGAAAGAATTGAAAAATTGAAAAACTGGGGAATTGGAAGTGTCCCCAACCCCTGAGAGGAATAAATAAAAACAAGGGATGAGCACTTCTAGGATTTTTATTCATCCTCCCTGTGCAGCCCCATAAAATCCCATCCCTTTAGGAAAGGGTTGTGGCACTGGGGGAAAAAAAAATTAAAAAATAAAAAAAAAAAAATCCCAGTTTGGTGGCAGTGGGCCACAGCAAAATCCATTTGAGGGTTCCAAATTGTCACTTGTCCCCCAAGTGCCACCCAGGGCAGGGGAAGGGGCAGGACCTGGGCTCTGTTTGACACAGGAAAAGCTTTTTCAGCCCCAAACAAAGAGGTTGGGGGAGCTCCAGCTCCAGCCAAGGCCCAGGGGAGGGAGGGGAAAAAGAAGAAAAAAAAAAAAAATAAAAGAAATAAAGAGCATTTAGTGCTGAAAGAGATCCCTGTGGGGGAAATCTCAACAAAAGCTGCTGGAGCTGCTCCAGCCCTGGGGGGAAATTGATGCCACAAGGTCACTTGGGGAGAAGACAGAGCTGTTTGAGCCCGTTTTTTATTTATTTTTTTATTATAAATCCATTTTGCTCGTCAAAGAAAGCAAACAAGTGTGGTGCAAAGGGTCTGGTGGCACACAGGGAGGTTTTTTTCAGCTCAGGACAGGAAATGTTCTGTGCTCAGGAGGGATGGGGGGTCCTGCTGCTCCTGCCTCTCTCTGGGGTTCCTCAGAGCACCTTGGGGTGAGCTGGAATGTCCCCAAAATCTGCTGGTGAAATCAAATCCTGTTAAAATCTCTTTAAAATCTGCTGCTAAAATCAAATCCTGCTGGAATATCCTTAAAAATCTGCTGGTAAAATCAAATCCTGTTAAAATCTCCTTAAAATCTGCTGCTGAAATCAAATCCTGCTGAAATATCCTTAAAATCTGCTGGTAAAATCAAATCCTGCTGGAATATCCCCAAAATCTGCTGGTAAAATTAAATCCTGTTAAAATCTCCTTAAAATCTCCTGAAAAAAATAAATTCCTGCTGAAATATCCTGAAAATCTGCTGGTAAAATCAAATCCTGTTAAAATCTCCTGAAAAAAAATAAATTCCTGCTGAAATATCTTCAAAATCTGCTGCTGAAACCAAATCCTGTTAAAATCTCCTTAAAATCTGCTGCTAAAATCAAATCCTGCTGGAATAGCCCCAAAATCTGCTGGTAAAATTAAATCCTGTTAAAATCTCCTTAAAATCTCCTGAAAAAAATAAATTCCTTCTGAAATATCCTTAAAATCTCCTGTTAAAATCAAATCCTGCTGGAATATCCCCAAAATCTGCTGGTAAAATCAATTCCTGCTGAAATATCCTTAAAATCTGCTGCTAAAATAAAATCCTGTTAAAATCTCCTTAAAATCTGCTGCTAAAATCAAATCTTGTTAAAATCTCCTTAAAATCTCCTGAAAAAAATAAATTCCTTCTGAAATATCCTTAAAAATCTGCTGCTAAAATCACATCCTGTTAAAATCTCCTTAAAATCTGCTGCTGAAATCAAATCCTGCTGGAATATCCCTAAAAATCTGCTGCTGAAATCAAATCCTGTTAAAATCTCACTAAAAAATCAAATCCTGCTGAAATCTCCTTTAAATCACCTGCTAAAATCAAATCCTGTTAAAATCTCCTCAAAATCTCCTGAAAAAAATAAATTCCT
>JAKWBO010001095.1:0-19062 GCA_034336685.1 Luscinia luscinia
GCAAGAAGCGATTTCTGTCTGAGGGAGGTGAAGTACCGTCTACCCTCTCACAGAACACTCTGCTGGGAAGTTTTGCTACTGCCAAAACACGCCTGGCATGTGCACTTTTCTTCTAAAACCTCTCTCTACCATAGCAATATTCTCTGCTTTTTGAAAGCATACCATACACTCTTTCCACTATGCATAGCGACGAGCACTGCAGTCCACCTAAAGCTAAAGCGAAAGTGTGCACAGCACACCACAGATCTCACTTTGCACTACACCTAGAAATGGCTACTCTGCATAACTCATATCTAGCACTGAAATCTGCGCGACGAATAACTATGTTGTAGCTAAGCTGGTTCTGGCATATCCTGCTTCATACCACTAGTCCCTGACAACCGGTATTCTGTGCAGAGCACCTCAGTGCAGTGTCGTTTCCTTCATCGCGCTTTTTACCAAGCAGCGATTTCTCTCTAAGGGAGGTGAGGTGCCGTCTACCCTTCTGACAGAGCACTCTGCCGGAATATTTTACAACTGCCAAAACACACCTGGCATGTGAACTTTTCTTCTAAAACCTCTCTACCATAGAAATATTCTCTGCTTCTTGAAAGCATACCCTACACACTTTCAACCATGCATAGCGAAGAGTACTGCAGTGCACCTAACGTGAAGGCGTGCTCAGCACACCACAGATCTCACTTTGCACTACACGTAGATATGACTTCTCTGCATCACTGATATCTATCAGAGAAATCTGCGCGACGAATAACTATGTTGTTGCAAAGTTCGTTGTGGCATATCCTGCTTCATAACACTAGTCCCTGACAACAGGTTTTCTATGCAGAGCACCTCAGTGCAGTGTGGTTTCCTTCAACGCGCTTTGTTGGAAGCAGCGATTTCTGTCTAAGAGAGGTGAAGTGCCGTCTACACCCCTCACAGAGCACACTCCTGGGAAGTTTTCTACACTCAAAACACGCCTTGCATGTGCACTGTTCTTCTAAAACCTCTCTACCATATAAATATTCTCTGCTTCTTGAAAGCATACCATACACTCTTTCACCCATGCATAGCGAAGAGCACTGCAGTGCACTTAATGCGAAGGCGTGTTCAGCACACCACAGATCTCACTCTGCATTACACCTAGAAATGACTTCGCTGCATCAGAGATATCTACCACAGAAATCGGCGTGACGAAAAGGTATGTTGTAGCAGAGCTCGTTCTGGCATGCCCTGCTTCATACCACTAGTCCCTGACAATCGGTGTTCTCTGCAGAGCACCTCAGTGCAGTGCGGTTTCCTTAATCGTGCTTTGTTGCAAGCAGCGATTTCTCTCTAAGGGAGGTGAAGTGCCGTCTACGCATCTCACAGAGCACTCTGCTGAAATATTTTCCAACTGTCCAAACACGCCTGGCATGTGCACTTTTCTTCTAAAACCTCTCTACCATAGCAATATTCTCTGCTTCTTGAAAGCATACCATACACTCTTTCAACTATGCATAGCGAAGAGCACTGCAGTGCACCTAACGCGAAGGCGTGCTCAGCACACCACAGATTTCACTTTGCACTACACGTAGATACGACTCTTCTCCATCAAGGATATCTTCCAGAGAAATATGCGCGACGAATTACTATGTTGTAGCAAAGCCCGTCCTGGCATATCCGGCTTCATACCACTAGTCCCTGACAACAGGTATTCTATGCAGAGCACCTCAGTGCAGTGTGGTTTCCTTTACTGCGCTTTTTACCAAGCAGCGATTTCTCTCTAAGGGATGTGAAGTGCTGTCTACCCCTCTCACAGAGCACTCTGCCGGAATATTTTCCAACTGTCTAAACACGCCTGCCGTGTGCATTTTCTTCTTAAACATCTCTACCATAGCAATATTCTCTGCTTCTTGAAAGCACACCATGCACTCTTTAACTATGCATGGCGAAGAGCACTGCAGTGCACCTAACGTGAAGGCTTGCTCAGCACACCACAGATCTCACTTTGCACTACACCTTGAAATGACTTTTCTGAATCGCGGATATCTATTAGAGAAATCTGCGCGATGAATAACTATGTTGTAGCTAAGCTCGTTGTGGCATATCCTGCTTCATACCACTAGTCCCTGACAAACGGTATTCTAAGCAGAGCACCTCAGTGCAGTGCAGTTTTCTTATTGGCGCATTGTAATAGCAGCGATTTCTCTCTAAGGGAGGTGAAGTGCCGTCTACCCCTCTCAGAGAGGGCTCTGATGAGAAATTTTGCTACTGCCAAAACAAACCTCGCATGTGCCCTTTTCTTCTAAAACGTCACAACCATAGCAATATTCTCTGCTTCTTGAAAGCACACCATGCACTCTTTCAACTATGCATAGCAAAGGGCACTGCAGTGCACCTAAAGATAAAGCGAAAGCGTGCACAGCACACCACAGATCTCACTTTGCACTACATATAGAAATGACTTCTCTGCATCACGGATATCTACCACAGAAATCTGCGCGACGAATATGTATGTTGCAGCAAAGCTCGTTCTGGCATGCCCTGCTTCATACCACTAGTCCCTGACAACCAGTATTCTATGCAGAGCACCTCAGTGCAGTGTGGTTTCCTTAATCACGCTTTGTTGCATGCAGCGATTTCTGTCTAAGGGAGGTGAAGTGCCGTCTGCACCCCTCACAGAGCGCTCTCCTGGGAAGTTTTCTTCTGCCAAAACACGCCTGGCATGTGCACTTTTCTTCTAAAACCTCTTTACCATAGCAATATTCTCTGCTTCATGAAAGTATACCATACACTCTTTCAACTATGCATGGCGAAGAGCACTGCAGTGCACGTCACGTGAAGGAGTGCTCAACACACCACAGATCTCACTTTGCACTACACCTAGAAATAACTTCTCTGCATCGCGGATATCTACCACAGATATCTGTGCGACGTATAAGTATGTTGTAGCAAAGCTCATTCTGGCATATCCTGCTTCATACCACTAGTCCCTGACAACTGGTATTCTATGCAGAGCACCTCAGTGCAGTGTGGTTGCCTTCATCGCGCTTTTTACCAAGCAGCGATTTCTCTCTAAGGGAGGTGAGGTGCCATCTACCCTTCCCACAGAGCCCTCTGCCGGAAAATTTTACAACTGCCAAAACACACCTGGCATGTGCCCTTTTCTTCTAACACCTCTCTACCATAGCAATATTCTCTGCTTCTTGAAAGCATACCCTACACTCTTTCAACCATGCATAGCGAAAAGCACTGCAGTGCACCTATCGCCAAGGTGTGCTCAGCATACCACAGATCTCACTTTGCACTACACGTAGATACGACTCTTCTGCATCAAGAATATCTTCCAGAGAAATCTGCGCGACGAACAACTATGTTGTAGCAAAGCCTGTCCTGGCATGTCTGGCTTCATAGCACTAGTCCCTGACAGCCAGTATTCTATTCAGTGCAGTGTGGTTTCCTTCATCGCCCTTTGCAGCAAGCAGCGATTTCTGTCTAAGGGAGGTGAAGTGCCGTCTACCCTCTCACAGAGCACTCTGATGGGAAGTTCTGCTACTGCCAAAACACGCCTGGCACGTGCACTTTTCTTCTAAAGTCAAAAGCTCTCTACCATAGCAATATTCTCTGCTTCTTGAAAGCATACCATACACTCTTTCAACTATTCATGGCGAAGTGCACTGCAGTGCACCTTACGCGAAGGCTTGCTCAGCACACCACAGATCTCACTTTGCACTACACATAGAAATGACTTCTTTGCATCACGGATATCTACCAGAGAAATCTGCGCGGTGAAGAACTATGTTGTCGCAAAGCTCATTCTGGCATATCCTGCTTCATTCCACTAGTCCCTGACTGCAGATATTCTGTACAGAGCACCTCAGTGTAGTGTGGTTTCCTTAGTTGCGCTTTGTAGCAAGCAGCGATTTCTCTCATAGGGAGGTGAAGTGCTTTCTGTCCCTCTCACAGAGCACTCTGCTGGGATGTTTTGCTACTGCCACAACACGCCTGGCATGTACACTTTTCTTCTAAATCCAAAAGCTCTATACCATAACAATATTCTCTGCTTCTTGAATGCATACCATAATTTGTTTCAACTATCCATGGTGAAGAGCACTGCAGTGCACCTAGAGCTAAAGCAAAAGCGTGCACAGCACGCCACAGATCTCATTTTTTTACTACACCTAGAAATTACTTTTCTGCATACCGGATATCTACCACAGAAATCTGCGCGACGAAAAACTATGTTGTAGCAAAGCTTGTTCTGGCACGTCGTGCTTCATACCACTAATCCCTGACAACCGGTATTCTGTGCAGGGCACCTCAGTTCAGTGTGGTTTCCTTAATCGCGCTTTGTAGCAGCATCGATTTCTGTCTAAGGGAGGTGAAGTGCCGTCTACCCCTCTCACAGAGCACTCTGCTGGGAAGTTCTGCTACTGCCAAAACATGCCTGGCATGTGCACTCTTCTTGTAAAACATCTCTACCATAGCAATATTCTCTGCTTCTTGAAAGCATACCATACACGCTTTCCACCATGCATAGCGAAGAGCACTGCAGTGCACCTGAAGCAAAAGCGTGCACAGCACACCACAGATATCACTTTGCACTGCATGTAGATATGACTTTTTCTCATCACGGAAATCTATCACAGAGATCTTCACGGTGAATAATATGTTGTACCAATGCTGGTTCTGGCATGTTGTGATATATAGCAGCATTCCCTGATGGGCACTTTGATCTAATTCTGGAGATACAGTGCATACAGCCTGCTTCTCTATATGTGAGATATTAATGCATCCTGAGACGGTGGTTCCAAATCTAATTATTCATAGTACATTTTATCGTCAAAGCTACTATATCTCCAATTATCAGAGAAATTTGGGTATACGAAAAAATGTAAAATGTGCTTAAATATTAAATTCTTGTATTATTAAACTGCATCGTGCAGGATTTGATCCATTAAAGCAATTAGGGTTTATTTGAAAAAACAGTTGTGAAAAACCTGGAAGATCATTGCTGAGGGATCTTGTACTGAGTAACAAAGCCTTCCTACTGGATTTTTGAAAAACTAAATGAGAAAACAGAACGGAATTGAATCTTTTTTTTTCTTGTTTTCTGATTAACACAAATAAGCATTGTTGCTTCTTCAGTCAGTTATTTTCTTAGGACATTCTCTAAGTACAGGCACCTAGATTTCTGACGTGATGATAAAATAAGTAGCAATGATTTGGCTTTCTTGATTCTCTCTATCCTCTTACAACATACAAAGGAACTAGAAGGGATTACTTTCTTGGAAGTTGGAGATTCCTCTTTTGTAGGTAAAGAGCTGGTAAGGTTCTGGTAAGGAATACCTTGTTATTTACATGAAAAATCTCCACATGAGGTTTGTTTTGAGTGCAAGTGTAGTTTTTACTGCTAATCCCACCCTTCCACAAGTCTACTTAAAAAATAGTATTCCGCTTGAAAACTTCATTAATATAAGTAATTGGAAACAGGAAGATCCAGATACCATGAAAGGATAACAAAATATGCTTTTGATAAACATATCTCTTACTCTCTGTTTTGAGTCCTATGTATTAATACATTTTTACATGTGTTCATTGCTTTCTAATTCCCTATAGAATTAAAAGAATATATTCACCTGTGAAAAGCAGAACACAATGGTGAAGAGCATTGAAGACTGTGGTAGTCTTTTCTAACTCCCTTAAACTGCTTTGTTATCACTTAGTAGTTAAGAATTCGAGAACTTGAAGATGCTTTGAATGAAGAGCAAGGGGACAGGGGAGAAGCTGTTCCAGTGGCAGCAAAGAAAGATAGCAAAGAGTCAGAAAACGCACATGAGAGAGGAAAAGAAGTGTAAGTTTCCTTCCGAAGCCATTGTACAATGGCTGTAGACATCTGGAGTGCAGCTCGTAGCTCACATTGCCTGCAATTTTCAGTCAGCAGAGAATCTGGTGCAATGTGCCAAACCAAAGGTTCAGACCCTGACAGTCCATTCACAGCAGGCCCATATCAGTAACCAAAGGTATTGTGAATGGGTCCAGAGAGCAACTGGCCTGTTACGGGTTATTTGCCAAAACAAACATTTTGAAAATCATAGTTATGGTAGAGTCCAGCCTCCAGTGGTGGTGGGGATGAGAGTAGGAAAACATACCCAGCAGGTGTAGAAAAGATGGCTTTTCTGTATGCACTTACATTATTATGAAAACATTGTTTTCCACTTCAGTGAGCCAGTTGAATCTCTAAGACTCCGGTCAAAAAGTTGTGTCTCATTGATAGTGGGTAATCTTTGTTTTCAACTTCTGAATGGCTGCAGAAAGCTGTAATGGGTTAAAAAATACTGAAACGTGTGAGAGCAGAGGAAATGACTTGAGGTGTTTCCTGCTCAGCACAGTCTACTGTGTCTGTGGTAACAAGACTTGGATGACCTCTCTTTCAGCCTGGAACTATGTGGGTCTGCATACACAGGTGTTTGTGTTGACTTACTTAGACAGGGAGTAGCGGAGAAGGAAAGAAACTGGTTTTCCTAGAAGAAAGGAAGTTTGTGGCCTGAGCAATTGATTCAAGATTCATGGTTATGGAAATGTTTTTAGTAAGATACTTAAAACTTGAGCTGTAAAAGCCTTTGTTGTCATTTGCAAACATGAATTTTAAGAGAGCTTTTGGCTTTCCTGATACCATGCCTAAATACTCAGGCAGTCTTTTCAAAATCCTTCCTTGGATTTCTGTCTCTGCTTCTGTCTCTGTTATGCTGTTGTTTAGTCTTGCAGTTTTCTCATCAGCTGGCTATTTAGTCATGCCAGGCTGTTGATGTGTCTGTTCTCTTGACTGACACAGTACAGAAAGAGATTAAAATTCCGGGTTGTCTGCTTTAAAAGTCACGCCAGAGTAGAGTCAGGCATGTGGAAACCTTAGGAGCAAGAATGCTACTTGAAATCTACTTGAAAAAAGGGTTGATGATGATGTGCTGGGGCATTAAGCATCCTGAGTCGCTATGAGAAGCTGTAAAAGTAGGGGAAAGGTAAAAAGTTAGCTACTGGTGAATTGGCAGAAGTACAAGAGGATGCGGTGAAGTGATAAACAAAAAAAAAGGAAGTAGCAGCCTAAAATAGAAAACAAACATTTATGTGCCAACCAATAATATAGAGTATGATTAGCGCTTGAATAGATCATAAGACCAATAAGAGATGACCAGACATGCAGCTATTTGCGTGTACGGAAATAGAAGACTATATAATGCGCTTTAGAATTGTAATGAAGTCGGAGTTTTATCCCCACATCGCCTCGGTGAGTTATCTCCCCAAGCCTCGGGCCACGGCAATGATGCAAGATGTGACGTGGTCTCTCTGAAGAGAGCTGTTGTGTCTTACAATATGAAGAATTCTGTTACATGTAATTTTGAGGCCATATCCAAATAATCAATTGAATTTCATGGCATGAAGCTTGGTAACTGACAACATAACCGCTTGAAAACTCAGTCTTAGAAGGAGTATAGGTTTCTTTATTCAATTAGAAAAGACAAGCAACTTCAGAAGCTATATGATGTGCTGATATGGTATCTGCCATATTCATTGATTATCTTCTGAAAGAATACAGAGCATTTGACAAAGTAATTTTGGTTAAAGTATCTTATTGTGGAAACTTTGCAGTTCCTCAAATGTGCAATGGAGAGATGGGGCTGAGGAAAGGAAGGAAACTGAAGAACCCTCTGGGAAATTAGTGTATGCTGCAACTGGCCTGAACCTGCATGAAAGCCCCGTGGTAAGAAAATAAAGCCTGTGGCACACATTGTTTAGGTTTTTTTTAACATACTCCCAATATATTTACTGTACTAAGGATTTGCTGCATTTGCTGTGCTGAGCTGTGGAAGAACTCTGCCATTCTCTTACCCTGTTTGTTATTATGCTGCCTTTTTTAAAATGTATGAACATCAATAAATGTAACCAAAGCCTTGGAGAAGCTGATTTGAAAAAGTTTTTTAAGTGATACACATCTATTTAACTGAAGAGTTGTTTTCAGAAAATGATTATTTAAAAACTATGGGTAAGATGTATTGGCATTCCTAATTAAAAAGGCATTTTGCAGATAGGGAATATGATTGCATGTGAAGAATGTTTTTTCTAGCCAAACTTTTTTGTCAAGTCTCATCGGCTGCCACTGTAGAGAAATGTTTATTTCTATTTCACACAGCCTTTTGGTTTTAATACAAATACTTGACTGTAAAAATTGCGTGAAAATTGCTTGTTTGAAGGTGGCAAAGCAGAGGGGATTTTTTGTTGTTGTTTTGGTTTTTGGTTTGTTTGCTGTGTGTTTTGGCACATTGGACGTATTTCACTAGATTATTTTCTGCAATCTTTCTCCTCTTACATGAGCACTTTGGGTCTTTCTACTGTCTTTACCCAACTACACTTTGAAAAACAATTTTGCCATTTTTTTGCATAGCAGCAGGGACAAAGGAAAGTTCTTAGCATATCTGGAAAATTTCTCCTTTAATTTCACCTCTTAGCAACCTAAACTTGAGTTTAACATTGCCCAGATACAGGAATTAATTTTTCTTTGGCTTCCAGAGGGAGCTCTCCGTCCTCCTGAACATACTCCAGAGCATGGCAGACATCCGTGTGACTGCCAGACCCCCAGACGTTCCCCTGAAAGTGTTACCCTGGAGAGGGTTTTGTGAACTCTTGCATGAGAATGTTGAATCCCTGATCTTGAACTTCCACGAGATTAACAGGAGGGTGAGTGTCCCCAGGCACCAGCTCCTCTGCTGAGCCCAGTGACATTTTTTCACACTGCAGTCTTGTTAAAAAGATCTTGGATTTGGACGTTAACAAATGGATACCATTAATTATGGCTCGTCCACTGCTCGGTTTGATGCTGCTGCTGTGGGCATTTAGATCTGACTGGAGTGTGCATCAAATCTCTCAGCTCCGCTTTCTGTGCAGGACGTGCTGAAAGGACTATCTGATATGAGCCACAGGGACCTGATCAAAAGATAATACATTCATCCTACTGATGAAGAAATTCACAGAATGTAGTCATTCACAGTCACAAAGCAAGTCTTTGTTTTACCATAATCTGGAGGCAAAATACACTTTCTCCACTAACACCATCTTGAAATTATGTCTTTATGATTCAGATGTACTATTTGAAAGAATGTCAGTGTGGGTTTATTTAATTGTAACTTTTGGATTATGATCTTTTTATTCAGAGATGCAATAGAAATAATTACCATAAAATATGTCAATATTTATGTGAAGGAGGAGCTGGACCTTTTTAGTGATTCTAGTGCAAGTGAGCTTACATGGCCTTTCTCCCTGGAAATCCTCGTGGTTTTGGAAAGGAAAAAGCCCCTTTTAAAATCAGTCAGCTGGCTCTAGAGACGAAGCTATGCCACTCTTTAGGGTGTCATTTTTTGTTCTGGTTTATTTCTCTTTTGAAGTAGAGGAGGGAAGGGAAGGCTGTGAAGATCGTTGGCAGTGTTTGTGGGGCTTGTGTCTTACTGTTGCTTGCTTTTTAATTAAGTATTGTTATTGAGAGTGATTGTGAGGACTCTAGAGCTCTTCTCATGTGCTTAGCAGCTTTTCTGGGACTCTAGACTGTGTTGTATGAAACTTTTTTTTCCCTACAATTCTGTGTGATGTCTGTGGAAGTATCTTGATGATATTCCTAGTATCAAGATGCAGGTGTGTCCATTTGGAGATCATTGTTGGTGTAGTTCATTCCTCCATTTAGTTTGCATGGGAGGTGCAGAGTTAAACCACAGAAGTGAATCTGTTCATGCTTGTTGAAAACACATCATAAACTTAGGAGCTACTTGTAAGGAAAACATTTCTATGCTAGAATTCCCTGGAATTGTTTTAAAACTCAAAATCATTGGGAAGGTCTTGGCTTTTAAACAACAACAACAACAAAAAGCCTCAAAACCACAGACAGGCAAAAGGTTAAAGGCTGTTTTTTAATTATTTTTTGCAATCATCACAAACTTCTAAAGGATATACTTGGAATACTAATTTAGTAATTTATGAAAATTTAATCCAATTGTTTAAACCAAAAGTATGAGGTATCTGGATCAGGTTTTCTACAAAGAAATTGACAAATATCTGCATGGTGGTATAAGGCTGGCAAAACTGAAACCAAATAGAGTGCTTTATTTCAAAATATATTTCAGTTTTGTTCTGACAATCAAGTAATTAATCTGCCATGAAAGAGTTTCACTTGGTTTTAATAAAAATAGGAAAAGTTACAGTGACAATGTTATGCTGGAATAGTCTATGCTTAACTTAAAGTGAAAAGGTAAATAATAATTTCTTCTTCAATGCTTGTCACACAGGTGTGTCATCTAGAATACATTTGCAAGCACAAGACTGACACTGTGAACAACCTTCAGCAGAGCCAGGAGGATGCTACTCAGATCTCTGCAGAAGTTCGAGCAAGAGCACAGATAGGGCATTGTGAACTTCGGATTGTTTTCTTTAAGCATTTGATGGATTATTTCAGTTTAAGCCCCTTAGCAGTTTAAGGTCATTTAGGAATTTTAGTATATTTTTCAAGTTAAAGGAAAAAAAACTAACAGCAAACCAACCCATCACTGCACTAATATTAACATCACTTAAAATGAGAAATAAATGACTTTGTTGAAGCATTCTGAAGAGAATTTGGTCTGCAGCCCCAATTCAAAAGCCTGATTTGGTCTACAGCTGGTAGTATATTTTTTTTCTGAGAATGGTAAAGCTGTAAGATCAAATTTGCTTATTTTAAGAATTACAGGAGGCAGCAGCTACTTTCTCGGCATCATCATTTGCAGGGTTTGTATAGAGTAACAATAATGTGGTGTCACCTGGGGATAAATTTAGTTACATATGTACTGACCCTAAGAACAATGGCTTATTTCAACAGTGTTAAGTGACATTGTTGCACTGATATTACAGTCAGAAGTGGTTTAGAAGTGTAAAACTCGTACTGCTTGTTAGACGAGTTATTTGGAAAGCCAAATGTTCCCTGTTATTCCACAACCACCATTTACTGTCTTTACCATCACATTCCTTGACATCTGTTTCAATTAAAAGTGTTGTGAATAAAGAAAATAGATGTCCATTTTTATTTGTGAGTTACTGCAACTTCATCAGAATAATGCTGCATTTGATGCAGATTTCAGGACTGGAAATCTTGGCATGCTGAAAAATTTAATCTGTCTAGTTTCATGGTCCAGCCTTCCTTCCTTACTTCCTCTTACTTACACTGGCTTTCTACTTAGTAGAGGAACATTCTCTCTGAAACTGGAGGACGTAATTACTGTTGTTAAGTCAACCCATAAAAGTATATTGTGGTGAGACAGGTGGTGTTGGACCTTCGGTGAGCTGTCGTGGTGTTAGTGGATTGTTGTCAGAAATCATGGGGTCCATTTGCAGTTGATCATATGAATTTCCCCCATTGCTTTGGTTTCATACATCTGATTTTAACTCATAATTGTTTACTAGAAGAGATACTTTCATCACCGTCATTACAAACAATTTTTCTTCTTGAATGCATCATTTGAATGGCAAAACGATTTTCTTTTAGCTCTTGTCTAGGTAAAAACCACCTACTTAAAATATTTCTTCCATTTCTGTTTGGTTTGTTTCTGTGGCAGGAATGTGAAGAAAAAGAGCACAGAAAAGCAGGCAAGAAGTGCGTGGCCTTGGAACAAATCTGCGAGAAACTGGTGTGGGAGAACAATTCTATGAGAAATGCATTATCACACGCTCACAGGGAGCGCTCATGTCTGCTCGCAGCCTGTGCTCTGCTGTCAGGGGCCCTGTGTCCTCTCTATGGCCGCCTGTGCGCTGTGTCTTCCCAAAGAGACATTCTCCAGGAGCAGACGAACCGCCCCAGATTGACAAACCAGAAGATCAGGAGCCTCCTTTATGCTCTCCCTGCTAACGTGGGAAGCAATTAGGAGGAAGAAAGGCTGAGGCTGAGAAGAGACAAAAAGCTGATTTATGTGCTCAGAAGAGCTGCGATTGCAGGCTAAGAGCTCTGGCCCGATATCCTCACTCCCTTTTTGTCTGGACAGATGGCTCCAGAGGAAGCACTAGAGTTCAAGTTTGTGTGGGAGAATCCAAAGGCAGGCATCACGAGTCACGTAAGTGAAATGGTTTTAAAGTGTTACGTTAAATTGCACGGTTAGGGAATAACAAAGAGCAATGTTATTATTATTGCTGGGGCATGAAGACATATTTAATGACATTTTGGCAATTATTATTTATGAATTTAGGTTTTTTATGTTTTGTGACAAATAAATTTCACTCTAGGAGGACATTCCTAGTCTGTTAAGCATTGCAGGTAAAATTATAATTATACACACGAACTCAACACTATGTGATATCACTGATATTTGTGTTATGGATTTCAGAACTAGGTGCTACAGCATCTTCTCTGTGGTAAATATCTTGGCATTGTTTTGAAATGATAAACCATCAACTTGTCCTGTTTTTTTGAAAGGTATTTCCTCTTCTGTTAAAATAATTTTTAATACTTATTTCCTACAAAAACCTACAAAAAATTTCTTTCTGATTCAGGTGAAATACTAGCATAGGTTTTAGAAATTTTCTTTAGATACTGTATCTGTTGGTCCCTTTCTCTTTTGCCAGACTAGTTTATGCTTCTGCCTACAAGGATAACTGGTACCAAAATTTTTTTGCAAATTAGAAGATTGATCTATTTTTTTTGTTTAGTAGTAGTTCTGGAAGCATACTTCATATGGTCTAAATTGTCCTGATTACTTTGTGGTTTATGTGCTTTTTTTTTGGTTAATTTCTGAAAGAGCTATAAATGTTGCATGGCAAGTTGAGCCCATGTTCTCTTGCTTTCTGTGCAGGCCCTTCTGGAGACAGAGCAGGAGCAGACTGCTACATCAGATGTGCCATGCCAGACTGAGGGAGTGCTGTTCCCAGCCCGGGAGCAGGAAGAGCAGCTGAGGCAGCAGGCGGGGGAGCCACAGGAGAATGACCGGGTAAGCCTGGCTCACGGGTGACAGAGTGAGGGGCAGGAATAGGGGCATAAAACAGAGCTCTTGGGAACCCAGTAGTTGTTTCTTAGCAATTTATGGGAAGAATTCTATAGGTAAGAAGGACTGAAAGAAAAGAAACCTAACCCCCAGCATCAGGGGAGAAGCTTTTTCTAAGCAACTTCCTTTCCTGAGTGCTGAAGTTTCCCCCCTCAAATTCTTCTATCTTAAAAACCACAGTGAAATAAAATGCAAGTTTGTAATGCCCAAACAACTTGTTCTAAATGCAGAAGTTACGACAAAATTCTCTTTCCTTCCTTCCTTCACTGAGCACTTCTCCTGGATGCCAAGCGAAGACTAATGGAACAGAAGAAATTGGCAATTGTGGGCTTAACCTCTACTGAGTAATGTGAGGTCACACACTTGGTGGCCATAAAACATTTGGCTTTGTGTCTGCTATTTTAACCTCGGGAACATCATAAAAAGGAAAAGAAAGGGCAGGAAGTCATAATCTGTGGTCAGAAACTTTAATGCTATTTTTTAAATCATATTTTAAATTCAATAGTAATCTCAAGTTTTCTCTCAGACTCGCAAATTGTGTCCTGGTATAGGACTATTTGAAGGTCCAACAAAGCTATATATATTAATTATTTAGGAGAAAGGACTGTTTTCAACTAAAGCTCTAGTAGCAGATAGTTTCATAACTGTTGTTAATTGTTGTAATTCGATAAATGAGGTAAAAGGAATGAATCAGCATACCTTGCCACCTCCTTCCGGCTAGTCCCTGGTTCATGTCCTCCTTCCTGTCCTGTGACCTTCCCTGTGACCTTGTAGCCCACCTGGAGTTCCTGTATTATGATCCTATCCCCCTGTGTCCTTATCCCATTGGCTGCTAGCCAAAGCCACTCCCCATTCCCTCTCCTGAAAACCTAGTTCCCAGAGGGAATCTGCCTCTTTCCGGCCATGCCATCACCTTAGAATAAACCTGAGAAGTGAAAGGGCCTCTTTTGTATCCTTTTCCATCCATGCTAAAATACTGTGTCTGCTCTTAAGTAATTAGGAAAAAGACACAAAGTATCATTTTAGCAGTTAATCTAGAGCAGCATAGAGCAAATGAAGTGTTTTCATGCCTTGTCAGTCTCCCTTCCTACATCTTTAATCCCTAGCAACATGGAAAACTATTTTAGTTTCTGCATTCACTAAAACTGTTGTTAATTTAATTTTCAGGTACCTTTTCAAAGTCTCTTTCCTTTGATGTTCATGGGAAGTGACAGGACCTAAACTGTGTATTTGGCTTTAGCAAACCCTGCTGATAGAAAATTTCCTTTGTGCCACCATCATCCTCACACTGGCTTCTTTCAAGCTTTGGAAGTGGATGCCATGAAGCAATTGCTGTGTTTTTACAGTACATACTTGCCATATCCTTGGCCTTTCTCTTTTCAGACCAGGGCAAGGTTGGTTTTTTTTTTGTTGCTGTTGTTTTTTGGTTGGTTTTTTTTTTTTTTTTTTTGGTAGCATTCTCTCCTAGCACTGTGCGTTAGAGATTTATTTGCAATAAAAGTTCAGTCATGCTTTATTCATGGGTGTTAGGTCCAGCAATCAATGCAAGTCCACTCAATGGGCTCAAGGAGACCCAGTTATCCCAACTGGTGTGTCTGAAGGAGAATTACTGTTAATGCCGAGTTGGGTTTTTCCCTTTAGGTCAGGGACCAGGCTGTGGCATCAGGTACTGCAGCAGCCACGCTGCTCCCCAGCCTGCAGCTGGAGATCCTTTCAGAGGAAAGAATGAGGGGCAGGCCAGAGGCTGCAGCATTCCAGGTCAGAGTCTAAAACCAATCCTGTTTAGTTGCTGTTTTTTTAATTTTTTTTTTTTCATCTGAGATACAACAGGCAGATAGACTGCTCTGAGCACATGGAGAGCAAAAAGCTTCAAAACCATTGTAGTCAAGAGTTGAAAGACAATTTCCATGTACACTCTTGCATATGGTATTTCAGAGATGGTGGAAACTTTTAATTTTGCAGTTACAGTGTTAAGTACAAACACAAAGAAAAGTATATATACCTGAAAATGAATATCCCTCTATCCTCATTTTTTACCAATAAAATACATAACACTAATTAAAAATAAAAAAACAAAAAAAACAACAACAACAAAAACCCCCCCCACAAAAACAAAAAAAACAAAACAAAACCAAAAACAAACACAAACAAAACCAACCAAACAAAAAAGACAAGATTTTCATGCTCCTTCTTGGTCAGCATCAGATTTTTTTCAACCCACAGTTCTAGAATTAACTGTGGGTTTTTGAGCCTTCTTCATTTAAAAGAAACTGCTATTTAGAAATGTTTAAATATAGAAGCTATTTTGCTTGTGTAGGTTTAAAAACTTGCACATTTCAAAATACTGATTTTGTGATGACAAAACAGTGAATGGAAAAAAAGACCAATTAGTGCCAAGACAGAAATTTTTTTCCCAATGAGAGAACAAAAGGCAGAGTGAGTACATATTTCCTTCATTGTGCTTCTCTGTCTGAATTAGAGAGAGAGCAAGTAACCAAGTAAAGGGCAAGGAATTTAGACAAGGTAAGTATTGCATGCAGTGTGTACATTTTCAGCAGTAATTCCTTCCAATTTATTGTAGATTTTCTGTTCTAATGTAGTATATTATTGTAGGACCAGGGTGACAATAAACATTAAGAAAGGCAGATTCTAATCTGGAAATTTCTCACGGTTGCCCTCTTGCATGCATACATGCATTTCAATACGATAAAAATATAAATTATGTGCATTATCATGTTGTCACACTAAAATATGGACATATGTAATGCCTTGAGATTCCCATGAAGCTTAATTAGCACAGATTAACTGTCCCATCAAAGTGTAGAATTACAAATGCTTCCCCAGTTCAGTGATGATCGATTTTAAAGCTGCACAAAAGGTCCCATGGGTGGTATGTTTTCACAGGAGGCATTGGGACAATCACCACCTTTAAATCTTGCTTTTCTAATTTGATAGTGGACGCTGCTTCTGGTTTGGTTTTTTTTTGTCCCATCCCAACTCCCGTTCTTTATGGCCTTGCAATGATTGCAGAAGCACCTGCAGCCTGTTCCCTCTTTCTTTCTGAAAGGGAATCAGAAACACAAAATGTTGCATTTCATATTTGCACAAAGTGCTTGTGGTATAGCTAACATAGTCCAGTACGTGTGGGGAGATCCCTGGTGGGGCAGAATTGTAAAGTTCTTGTTCACCTGGCAGCTTCAGGTACACTTGTCAACTGAGGACATACAGAAACAGCACCAATGGCTCACAGTCTGTGGCAACTGTGAACTTGCTTTTCTCCTTCCCTTTTCCTCTTTCTCTCTTTCCTCATCTCTCTTTCCCCCTTTTCCTTCACTCTCTCCCCTGCCCTCATGTCTAGTTCCTGTTTGATTCCTTTCCAAGCACATTATCGAGGTTTTGCTAGAAAATTGGCATTTTGTAGGCAGAGATCACCTAATGGATTTTAATTTTACTCTATGCCAAACTGTATTAAGGGCAATCGTGCAATCTGGAGCGAGGTAAGCAGTTGGGAATCACTTTAGGGACACTTGTCATTTAAAGCAGTGGAGCTGTTTGCAGGCACATCCTCCAGGGCTGCCTTAGTCTGTGATGAGCACATTTCAATTAAAGGCCTTAAAATCTGCAAGAATCCTCTTCTAGGACTAGAACCACAGCACCAAGAGATTTTGGAGATTCTTTCTGATGAAAAAAGATGTGATATGGGTTAATTTGCCACTGCTGTTTCCTAGACACCTCAACGAAATAACCTGATTGATTTAACATCTCTTCTGAAAAGCAGCAGTGCGAAACCAAGGAAAGGAAAACTGCAAAAAATCCTTGTAAATCCCTGCTTGTGGTACTAAGCTGATTTTTGTCTATACAAAAGGCTTACATTCGAAAGACCAGTTTCATACTATCTGAAAGGAAAAATTACAAATAAAATCACAAATAAAATGTGATTAACCACTGTAAAGAAGACCAATAATTTCAACAGTTGGTTGAGAGTACTTGGGGTACAAGTTGCCAGTACTGCAAAATCATTTGTGCTGTCTTGTCCTGCTAACTTTCTCATCAGTCTAATCAATGTAACAGAATGGGGACATTCTTCGACTTCATAGGTGGAATCAGATACATTTTCCCAGTTATATTGCAATCAGATAATTTATTTTCATAGGTCTGTAGGTTTACAATGTTTCTTTTCTTACTGCCAAGTTAATTCTTTTTCTGTGAAGTGGAAGGGCTAGTAAATAGACTCACTTTGGAAGTGTGAACAGTAACCTGAAACTGTGTGGTAATTTTTTGTGAACAGAAATTGAACCTGCACTTAGTCTTGTATTGAAATAAAATGAAAATTTTCATCAAGAGCTCAATCTTGTACTGCACTGAAAACATCTCATTAAAGCATCGTCTAACTAGTGTGTGGAGTCATTCCTCAATGATATTAATATTCAAGATTTTAGAAAAAATAAAATTTTAAGAAATAAAAAATCCAATTTAAAAATATTTTTTATTTTTAAGTCGTGGGGACTGAAATTCTGCCTGGCTTACAAACTGTATTTGATTTCTCTGCTAAAAAAAAAAAAAATCTGTCTTTTGTAACAAATTTGAATGTGTGCTATTTGGCATTTAAATGTAGTGTGCCAGGTACCAATTATTCCTTTTACTATTTCTTAAAGCACGTCCTTACAAGTTTTATGGATCGCTACTCACTGGCAACCATCAGAGTAGAAGCATTACGAGTAGGAGGAGAATCTTTGCAGATTCGCTTTGAACCTGAAGCAGCTGTTCTGCCTCCTGCTGCTGCCCCTGATGGCAAGTCTGCTTTTCATGCAATTGGAGTCACTTGGATTTGGGTTCCTAGCCAGCATCTCCCTTCATTCTATACAGCATCTGTAGGCAAGTAACAACAATAATTAAGCGTAAAGATAATGGATTAATAAAACTCGTGTAAAAAGAAGTGTTCTGAAACATTTTTCAGAAAAGGGGTGGTGAAAGCTAACAGAGGCATGAAAATTTCTGTCAGGGAGACTGTAGAATAAGTTTGTTTTCTTGATTAAATAAACCCACACTAGCAATTATAATGATGAGAGGTAAAAAATCTCTGTAATTGTAGAACTTAAAAAAAAAAGCTATTGATTTCCTTCATGCCCGAGGGTAGAATACTTATACTAATGAGTTTTGCCTACTAAAGATAAATAACTATAATCAGGTGCCCTGTATTTGAAATAAGCATTTAAGACAGGAAGCAAACAGTTTTAAGTACTTCATATATGTGTCTTTGTGAGAGGTATTTAACAGCAGATGTAGATTTTCTCTTGATTTGCTTTTTATTCTTCTTTTTATTGCAGTATGCTGGGGACAGCCTAGACACACTTCCTACACTTTGTCAGGAATTGACATACCCTACAGAACCTACTCTGTGCCTGGAAGCGGCAGAAGCTCTGGTGTGTCACCCTAAAGAGCCTATACTGTGTCTGCAACTAACACAGCCTTTCCTTCCAGCCATAAATATTTCATTTCTGTTCGTTTTCCTTTTAAAAATTTACTTTCTCTGAACGGAATCCTTTTGCCTTCCATTTGTATGCCAAGGAATTTCTACAGCTCATGGTCCTGCTCCTGATGGTAAGTTTCCTTTTCAGGCTGTTAGAGTCACTTGCATATGGGCTGCTCGGCAGCATCTCCCTTCATGCTGCACAGCATCTATGGCAAATAACAACAGGATTTAAGTGCAAAGATAATGCAGCAATAAAGTACTATCAGAAACGCTCTGAGATTTGTTTCAGAAAAGAAATTGGGTGGTGAGAGCTAACACAGGCATGAAAATTTTAGTCAGGCAGACTGGAAAATTAGTTTTGTTAGTGGATTAATGGAACCCACTCAAGCAATTATAATGATGAAGGCTAAAAGATGTCTGGAAATACTTGTCCTACTTCGAATAACGTGCTATTGTTGTATCCAGCACTTCCTAAAACAATATACTTGTTCCAACGTCCTTTGGCCTTTAAAGATTAGTATCAAATTTTGGGTGCTATGTATTTCAAATTCGCGTTTACGACAAGCAGGGAACAGTTACAAGTAC
>JAKWBO010001096.1:0-19058 GCA_034336685.1 Luscinia luscinia
CACCAGGTTCACCCCTTAAGCCGGAATGCCAGGCGGACAACAGGTCTACCCCTTAAGCGGGAATGCCAGTGCGGACTCAGGTCTACCCCTTTAATCGGGAATGCAGGCGGACAACAGGTCTACCCCTTAATCGGGAATGCCGGCGGACAACAGGTCTACCCTCTGATTCGCGGAATGCAGGCGGACAACAGGTCTACCCCCTAATCGGGAATGCAGGGCGGACAACAGGTCTACCCCTTAATCGGGAATGCAGGCGGACACCAGGTCTACCTCCTTAATCGGGAATGCAGGCGTGACAACAGGTCTACCCCTTGCCGGAATGCCGGGCGGACACACAGGTCTACCCCTTAAGCTGGAATGCCAGGCGGACACCAGGTCTACCCCTTGACCGGAATGCCAGGCGGACACCAGGTCTACCCCTTAATCGGGAATGCAGGTGGACACCAGGCTCCACCCCTTAATCGGGAATGCAGGCGGACAACAGGTCTACCCCTTTAAGCGGGAATGCCAGGCGGACAACAGGTCTACCCCTTAAGCTGGAATGCAGGCGGACACCAGGTCTACCCCTTAATCGGGAATGCAGGCGGACAACCAGGTCTACCCCTTAGTCGGGAATGCATGGCGACAACAGGTCTACCCTTTAAGCTGGGAATGCCGGCGGACAACAGGTCTACCTCTTAATCGGGAATGCGGGCGGACAACAGGTCTACCCCTTAATCGGAATGCGGGCGGACACCAGGTCTCACCCCTTAATCGGGAATGCTGGGCGGACAACAGGTCTACCCTTAAGCGGGAATGCCAGGCGGACAACAGGTCTACCCCTTAAGCCGGAATGCGGGCGGATCAACAGGTCTACCCCTTAATCGGGAATGCAGGCGGACAACAGGTCTACCCTCTTAATCGGGAATACTGGGCGGCACAGGTCTACCCCTTTAAGCCGGAATGCGGCGACAACAGGTCTACCCCTTAATCGGAATGCAGGCGGACAAAGTCACTTAACGGAATGGGCGGACACAGGTCTACCTCTCTAATCGGGAATACGGGGCGGACAACAGGTCTACCCCTTAATCGGGAATGCCGGGCGGACAACAGGTCTACCCCTTTAATCGGGAATGCAGGCGGACAACAGGTCTACCCTTAATCGGGAATGCAGGCGGACAACAGGTCTACAATCCCCTAATCGGAATACATGGCAGACAACAGGTCTACCCTTAAGCGGAATGCCGGCGACAACAGGTCTACCCCCTTTAATCGGGAATGCAGGCGGACAACAGGTCTACCCCCTAATCGGGAATAAGGGCGGACAACAGGTCTACACCTTTAGCGGGAATGCCGGCGGACAACAGGTCTACCCCTCTAATCGGGAATGCAGGCGGACACCAGGTCTACCCTTAACCGGGAATGCGGGCGGACAACAGGTCTACCCCTTAATCGGGAATGCAGGCGGACAACAGGTCTACCCCTTAATCGGAATGCGGGCGGACAACAGGTCTACCCCTTTAGCGGGAATGCCGGGCGGACAACAGGTCTACCTCCTTAATCGGGAATGCAGGCGGACAACAGGTCTACCCCCTTAATCGGAATGCAGGCGGACACCAGGTCTACCCCTTAATCGGAATGCAGGACGGACAACAGGTCTACCTCTTAATCGGGAATACAGGCGGACAACAGGTCTACCCCTTAAGCCGGAATGCCGGGCGGACAACAGGTCTAGCCCTTTAATCGGGAATGCAGGCGGACAACAGGTCTACCTCTTAATCGGGAATGCAGGGCGGACACCAGGTCTCACCCCTTAATCGGAATGCAGGCGGACAACAGGTCTACCCCTTAATCGGGAATACGGGGCGGACAACAGGTCTACCCTTAACCGGAATGCCAGGCGGACAACAGGTCTACCCCTTAATCGGGAATGCGGGCGGACAACAGGTCTACCCTTAAGCTGGAATGCCGGGCGGACACCAGGTCTACCCCTTAATCGGGAATGCAGGCGACAACAGGTCTACCCCTAATCGGGAATGCAGGGCGGACAACAGGTCTACCCTTTAGCGGGAATGCCGGGCGGACAACAGGTCTACCTCTTAATCGGGAATGCAGGCGGACACCAGGTCTACCCCTTAATCGGGAATGCAGGCGGACAACAGGTCTACCCCCTAATCGGGAATACGGGCGGACAACAGGTCTACCCCTTAAGCGGGAATGCCGGGCGGACAACAGGTCTACCCTTTAATCGGGAATGCAGGCGGACAACAGGTCTACCCCTTAGCCGGAAAGCCGGCGGACACCAGGTCTACCCTTAAGCTGGAATGCAGGCGGACAACAGGTCTACCCTTAATCGGGAATGCCGGCGGACAACAGGTCTACCCCTTAATCAGGAATGCAGGCGGACAACAGGTCTACCCCTTAAGCGGAATGCCAGGCGGACAACAGGTCTACCCCCTTAATCGGGAATGCAGGCGGACAACAGGTCTACCCCTTAATCGGGAATGCAGGCGGACAACAGGTCTACCCCTTAATCGGGAATGCAGGCGGACAACAGGTCTACCCCTTAATCGGGAATGCAGGCGGACAACAGGTCTACCCCTTAATCGGGAATGCAGGCGGACAACAGGTCTACCCCTTAATCGGAATGCAGGCGGACACCAGGTCTACCCCCTTAATCGGGAATGCAGGGCGGACAACAGGTCTACCCCTTAATCGGGAATGCGGGCGGACAACAGGTCTACCCCTTAAGCGGGAATGCCGGGCGGACAACAGGTCTACCCCTTAATCGGGAATGCAGGCGGACAACAGGTCTACCCCTTAATCGGGAATGCAGGCGGACAACAGGTCTACCCCTTAATCGGGGAATGAGGGCGGACAACAGGTCTACCCCTTAATCGGGAATGCAGGCGGACAACAGGTCTACCCTTAATCGGAATGCAGGCGACACCAGGTCTACCCCTTAATCGGGAATGCAGGCGGACAACAGGTCTACCCCTTAATCGGGAATGCAGGCGGACAACAGGTCTACCCCTTAAGCGGGAATGCCGGGCGGACAACAGGTCTACCCCTTAATCGGGAATGCAGGCGGACAACAGGTCTACCCCTTAATCGGGAATGCAGGCGGACAACAGGTCTACCCCTTAATCGGGAATGCAGGCGGACAACAGGTCTACCCCTTAATCGGGGAATGCGGGCGGACAACAGGTCTACCCCTTAAGCGGGAATGCCGGCGGACAACAGGTCTACCCCTTAATCGGGAATGCAGGCGGACAACAGGTCTACCCCTTAATCGGGAATGCAGGCGGACACCAGGTCTACCCCTTAATCGGGAATGCAGGCGGACAACAGGTCTACCCCTTAATCGGGAATACGGGCGGACAACAGGTCTACCCCTTAAGCGGGAATGCCGGCGGACAACAGGTCTACCCCTTAATCGGGAATGCAGGCGGACAACAGGTCTACCCCTAATCGGGAATGCAGGCGGACAACAGGTCTACCCCTTAATCGGGAATGCAGGCGGACAACAGGTCTACCCCTTAATCGGGAATACGGGCGGACAACAGGTCTACCCCTTAAGCGGGAATGCCGGCGGACAACAGGTCTACCCCTTAATCGGGAATGCAGGCGGACAACAGGTCTACTTCTAATCGGGAATAAGGGCGGACAACAGGTCTACCCTTAAGCGGGAATGCCGGCGGACAACAGGTCTACTCCTTAATCGGGAATGCAGGCGGACAACAGGTCTACCCCTTAATCGGGAATGCAGGCGGACAACAGGTCTACCCCTTAATCGGGAATGCAGGCGGACAACAGGTCTACCCCTAATCGGGAATACGGGCGGACAACAGGTCTACCCTTAAGCGGAATGCCGGCGGACAACAGGTCTACCCCTTAATCGGGAATGCAGGCGGACAACAGGTCTACCCCTTTAATCGGGAATGCAGGCGGACAACAGGTCTACCTCCTTAATCGGGAATGCAGGCGGACAACAGGTCTACCCCTTTAATCGGGAATACGGGCGGACAACAGGTCTACCCCTTAAGCGGGAATGCCGGCGGACAACAGGTCTACCCCTTTAATCGGGAATGCAGGCGGACAACAGGTCTACTCCTAATCGGGAATAAGGGCGGACAACAGGTCTACCCCTTAATCGGGAATGCAGGCGGACAACAGGTCTACCCCTGATCGGGAATACAGGGCGGACAACAGGTCTACCCCTTAATCGGGAATGCAGGCGGACAACAGGTCTACCCCTTAATCGGGAATACGGGCGGACAACAGGTCTACCCCTTAAGCGGGAATGCCGGCGGACAACAGGTCTACCCCTTAATCGGGAATGCAGGCGGACAACAGGTCTACCCCTAATCGGGAATAAGGGCGGACAACAGGTCTACCCTTTAGTCGGAATGCCAGGCGACAACAGGTCTACCCCTTAATCGGGAATGCAGGCGGACAACAGGTCTACCCCTTAATCGGGAATGCAGGCGGACAACAGGTCTACCCCTTAATCGGGAATGCAGGCGGACAACAGGTCTACCCCTTAAGCGGGAATGCCGGGCGACAACAGGTCTACCCCTTAATCGGGAATGCAGGCGGACAACAGGTCTACCCTTAATCGGAAAATGGGCGACACCAGGTCTACCCTTAATCGGGAATGCAGGCGGACAACAGGTCTACTCCTTAATCGGGAATGCAGGCGGACAACAGGTCTACCCCTTAATCGGGAATGCCGGCGACAACAGGTCTACCCCTTAATCGGAATGCCGGCGGACAACAGGTCTACCCCTTAATCGGGAATGCAGGCGGACAACAGGTCTACCCCTTGCCGGAATGCCGGGCGGACAACAGGTCTACCCCTTAATCGGGAATGCAGGCGGACAACAGGTCTACTCTCAATCGGAATAAGGGCGGACAACAGGTCTACCCCTTAGCCGGAATGCCGGCGGACAACAGGTCTCACCCCTTAATCGGGAATGCAGGCGGACAACAGGTCTACCCCTTAATCTGGAATGCCGGCGGACACCAGGTCTACCCCTTAATCGGGAATGCAGGCGACAACAGGTCTACCCCTCAATCGGAATACGGGCGGACAACAGGTCTACCCCTTAAGCGGGAATGCCGGGCGGACAACAGGTCTACCCCTTAATCGGAATGCAGGCGACAACAGGTCTACCTCTTAATCGGAATGCAGGCGGACAACAGGTCTACCCTCTAATCGGGAATACGGGCGGACAACAGGTCTACCTCTTAGCCGGGAATGCCGGGCGACAACAGGTCTACCCCTTAATCGGGAATGCAGGCGGACAACAGGTCTACCCCTTAATCGGAAAGCCGGGCGACACCAGGTCTACCCCTTAGCTGGAATGCAGGCGGACAACAGGTCTACCCCTAATCGGGAATGCAGGCGGACAACAGGTCTACCCCTTAATCGAGAATGCAGGCGGACAACAGGTCTACCCCTTAGCTGGAATGCCGGCGGACAACAGGTCTACCCCTTAATCGGGAATGCCGGCGGACAACAGGTCTACCCCTTAATCGGAATGCAGGCGACACCAGGTCTACCCCTTAATCGGGAATGCAGGCGGACAACAGGTCTACCCTCTAATCGGAATGCGGGCGGACAACAGGTCTACCCCTTAATCGGGAATGCAGGCGGACAACAGGTCTACCCCTTAATCGGAATGCAGGCGGACAACAGGTCTACCCCTTAATCGGAATGCAGGCGACAACAGGTCTACCCCTTAATCGGGAATGCCGGCGGACAACAGGTCTACCCCTAATCGGGAATGCAGGGCGGACAACAGGTCTACCCCTTAAGCCGGAAAGCCGGCGGACACCAGGTCTACCCCTTAATCGGGAATGCAGGCGGACAACAGGTCTACCCTCTAAGCGGGAATGCCGGGCGGACAACAGGTCTACCCCTTAATCGGGAATGCAGGCGGACACCAGGTCTACCCTTTAATCGGGAATGCAGGCGGACAACAGGTCTACTCCCTTAATCGGAATGCCAGGCGGACAACAGGTCTACCCCTTAATCGGAATGCAGGCGGACACCAGGTCTACCCTTAATCGGGAATGCAGGCGGACAACAGGTCTACCCCTTAATCAAGAATGCGGCGACAACAGGTCTACCCTTAAGCGGGAATGCCGGCGGACAACAGGTCTACCTCTTAAGCGGAATGCGGATGGACACCAGGTCTACCCCTTAATCGGGAATGCAGGCGACAACAGGTCTACCCCTTAATCGGGAATACGGGCGGACAACAGGTCTACCCCTTAGCCGGAATGCCGGGCGGACAACAGGTCTACCCCTTAAGCGGGAATGCAGGCGGACAACAGGTCTACCCCCTTAATCGGGAATGCAGGTGGACACCAGGTCTACCCCTTAATCGGGAATGCAGGCGGACAACAGGTCTACCCTTAATCGGGAATACGGGCGGACAACAGGTCTACCCCTTAATCGGGAATGCCAGGCGGACAACAGGTCTACCCCTTAATCGGGAATGCAGGCGGACAACAGGTCTACCCCTTAATCGGGAATGCAGGCGGACACCAGGTCTACCCCTTAATCGGAATGCAGGCGGACAACAGGTCTACCCTTAAGCGGGAATACGGGCGGACAACAGGTCTACCCCTTAAGCTGGAATGCCGGGCGGACAACAGGTCTACCCCTTAATCGGGAATGCAGGCGGACAACAGGTCTACTCCTTAATCGGGAATGCAGGGCGGACAACAGGTCTACCCCTTAATCGGGAATGCAGGCGGACAACAGGTCTACCCCTTAATCGGGAATACGGGCGGACAACAGGTCTACCCTTAAGCGGGAATGCCGGGCGGACAACAGGTCTACCCTTAATCGGAATGCAGGCGGACAACAGGTCTACCCTTAATCGGAATGCGGGCGACAACAGGTCTGGACCCCTTGACCGGAATGCCGGCGGACAACAGGTCTACCCCTTAATCGGGAATGGCAGGCGGACAACAGGTCTACCCCTTAATCGGGAATGCAGGCGGACAACAGGTCTACCCTAATCGGGAATGCGGCGGACAACAGGTCTACCCCTAATCGGGAATACGGGCGGACAACAGGTCTATATTTTAATCGAATGCCGTGCGACAACAGGTCTACCTCTTAATCGGAAATGCGGGCGGACACCAGGTCTACCCTCTTAATCGGGAATGCAGGCGGACACCAGGTCTACACTCCTTAATCGGGAATGCCAGGCGGACAACAGGTCTACCCCTTAATCGGGAATACGGGCGGACAACAGGTCTACCCCTTTAATCGGGAATGCCAGGCGACAACAGGCTCTACCCTCTTAATCGGGAATGCAGGCGGACAACAGGTCTACCTCCTTAAGCGGGAATAAGGGCGGACAACAGGTCTACCTCTTAATCGGGAATGCAGGCGGACAACAGGTCTACCTCCTAATCGGGAATAAGCGGCGGACAATCAGGTCTACCCTTTAATCGGAATGCCAGGCGGACAACAGGTCTACCCCTCGATCGGGAATGCAGGCGGACAACAGGTCTACCCCTTAATCGGAATGCAGGCGGACAACAGGTCTACCCCTTAATCGGAATGACGGGCGGACAACAGGTCTCACCTCTTAGCCGGGAATGCCGGCGGACAACAGGTCTACCCTTAATCGGGAATGCAGGCGGACAACAGGTCTACTCCCTAATCGGGAATGCAGGCGGACAACAGGCTCACCCCCTAATCGGGAATGCCGGGCGATTAACAGGTCTACCCCTTGCTGGAATGCCAGGCGACAACAGGTCTACCCTTAATCGGAATGCAGGCGGACAACAGGTCTACCCCTTAACTCGGGAATGCCGGGCGGACAACAGGTCTACCCTCTTGCCGGGAATGCAGGCGGACAACAGGTCTACCCCTCTAAGGGAACGCCGGCGGACAACAGGTCTACCCCTTAGCCGGGAATGGCATGGACAACAGGTCTACCCCTTAAGCCGGAATGCCAGGCGGACACCAGGTCTACCCCTTAAGTCGGAATGCCAGGCGGACAACCAGGTCTCACCCTTAATCGGGAATGGCAGGCGGACACCAGGTCTACCCCTTAATCAAGAATGCAGGCGGACAACAGGTCTACCCTTTAGCGGGAATGCCGGCGGACAACAGGTCTACCCCTTAATCGGGGAATGCAGGCGGACACCAGGTCCACCCCTTAATCGGGAATGCAGGCGGACAACAGGTCTACCCCTAATCGGAATAATCGGGCGGACAACAGGTCTACCCCTAAGCTGGAATGCCGGGCGGACAACAGGTCTACCCTTAATCGGGAATGCTGGCGGACAACAGGTCTACCCCTTAAGCGGGAAATGCAGGCGGACACCAGGTCTACCCCCTTAATCGGGAATGCAGGCGGACAACAGGTCTACCCTTAATCGGGAATGCCGGCGGACACCAGGTCTACCCCTTAATCGGGAATGCGGGCGGACAACAGGTCTACCCCTTAAGCGGAATGCAGGCGGACAACAGGTCTACCTCCTTAATCGGGAATGCAGGCGGACAACAGGTCTACCCCTTAAGCGGGAATGCAGTGCGACAACAGGTCTACCCTTTAATCGGGAATGCAGGCGACAACAGGTCTACCCCTTAAGCGGGAATGCCGACTGACAACAGGTCTACCCCTTTAATCGGAATGCAGGCGGACACCAGGTCTACCCCTTGCCGGGAATGCAGGCGGACAACAGGTCTACCCCTTAATCGGGAATGCCGGGCGGACACCAGGTCTACCCCTTAATCGGGAATGCAGGCGGACAACAGGTCTACCCCTTTAATCGGGAATGCAGGCGGACAACAGGTCTACTCCCTTAAGCGGAATGCAGGCGGACAACAGGTCTACCCTTAATCGGGAATGCGGGCGGACAACCAGGTCTACCCCTTAATCGGGAATGCAGGCGGACAACAGGTCTACCCCTAATCGGGAATGCGGGCGGACAACAGGTCTACCCCTTAAGCGGGAATGCCGGCGGACAACAGGTCTACCCCTTAATCGGGAATGCAGGCGGACAACAGGTCTACCCCTTAATCGGGAATGCAGGCGGACACCAGGTCTACCCTTTAATCGGGAATGCAGGCGGACAACAGGTCTACTCCCTAATCGGGAATACGGGCGGACAACAGGTCTACCCCTTAAGCGGGAATGCCGGCGGACAACAGGTCTACCCCTTTAATCGGGAATGCAGGCGGACAACAGGTCTACCCCTTAATCGGGAATGCCGGCGGACAACAGGTCTACCCCTTAATCGGGAATGCAGGCGGACACCAGGTCTACTCCCTTAAGCGGGAATGCGGGCGGACAACAGGTCTACCCCTTAAGCGGGAATGCCGGGCGGACAACCAGGTCTACCCCTTTAATCGGAATGCCGGGCGGACAACAGGTCTACCCCTTAATCGGGAATGCAGGCGGACACCAGGTCTACCCCTTAATCAAGAATGCAGGCGGACAACAGGTCTACCCCTTTAGCGGGAATGCCGGGCGGACAACAGGTCTACCCCTTAAGCGGGAATGCAGGCGGACACCAGGTCTACCCCTTAATCGGGAATGCAGGCGGACAACAGGTCTACCCCCTAATCGGGAATACGGGCGGACAACAGGTCTACCCCTTAAGCCGGAATGCCGGGCGGACAACAGGTCTACCCCTTAATCGGGAATGCAGGCGGACAACAGGTCTACCCCTTAATCGGGAATGCAGGCGGACACCAGGTCTACCCCTTAATCGGGAATGCAGGCGGACAACAGGTCTACCCTAATCGGGAATACGGGCGGACAACAGGTCTACCCCTTAAGCCGGAATGCCGGGCGGACAACAGGTCTACCCCTTAATCGGGAATGCAGGCGGACAACAGGTCTACCCCTTAATCGGGAATGCAGGCGGACACCAGGTCTACCCCTTTAATCGGGAATGCAGGCGGACAACAGGTCTACCCCTAATCGGGAATACGGGCGGACAACAGGTCTACCCCTTAAGCCGGAATGCCGGGCGGACAACAGGTCTACCCCTTAATCGGGAATGCAGGCGGACAACAGGTCTACCCCCTAATCGGGAAAAAGGGCGGACAACAGGTCTACCCCTTAATCGGGAATGCAGGCGGACAACAGGTCTACCCCCTAATCGGGAATAACGGGCGGACAACAGGTCTACCCCTTAAGCGGGAATGCCGGGCGGACAACAGGTCTACCCCTTAATCGGGAATGCAGGCGGACAACAGGTCTACCTCTAATCGGGAATAAGGGCGGACAACAGGTCTACCCCTTAAGCGGGAATGCCGGGCGGACAACAGGTCTACCCCTTAATCCGGAATGCCGGCGGACAACAGGTCTACCCCTTAATCGGGAATGCAGGCGGACACCAGGTCTACCCCTTAATGGAATGCAGGCGGACAACAGGTCTACCTCTAATCGGAATACGGGCGACAACAGGTCTACCCCTTAAGCGGGAATGCCGGGCGGACAACAGGTCTACCCCTTAATCGGGAATGCAGGCGGACAACAGGTCTACCCTTAATCGGGAATGCAGGCGGACACCAGGTCTACCCCTTAATCGGGAATGCAGGCGGACAACAGGTCTACCCCTTAATCGGGAATACGGGCGGACAACAGGTCTACCCCTTAAGCGGGAATGCCGGGCGGACAACAGGTCTACCCCTTAATCGGGAATGCAGGCGGACAACAGGTCTACTCCCTAATCGGGAATAAGGGCGGACAACAGGTCTACCCCTTAATCGGGAATGCAGGCGGACAACAGGTCTACCCCTGATCGGGAATAAGGGCGGACAACAGGTCTACCCCTTAATCGGGAATGCAGGCGGACAACAGGTCTACCCCTTAATCGGGAATGCGGGCGGACAACAGGTCTACCCCTTAAGCGGGAATGCCGGCGGACAACAGGTCTACCCCTTAATCGGGAATGCGGGCGGACAACAGGTCTACCCCTTAATCGGGAATACGGGCGGACAACAGGTCTACTCCTTAAGCGGGAATGCCGGGCGGACAACAGGTCTACCCCTTAATCGGGAATGCAGGCGGACACCAGGTCTACCCCTTAATCGGGAATGAGTGTGGACAACAGGTCTACCCCTTAATCGGGAATGCAGGCGGACAACAGGTCTACCCCTTAATCGGAATGCGGGCGGACAACAGGTCTACCCCTTAAGCGGGAATGCCAGGCGACAACAGGTCTACCCCTTAATCGGGAATGCAGGCGGACAACAGGTCTACCCCTTAATCGGGAATGCAGGCGGACAACAGGTCTACCCTTAATCGGGAATGCAGGCGGACAACAGGTCTACCCTTTGCGGGAATGCCGGGCGGACAACAGGTCTACCCCTTAATCGGGAATGCAGGCGGACAACAGGTCTACCCTCTAATCGGGAATACAGGGCGGACAACAGGTCTACCCCCTTAATCGGAATGCAGGCGGACAACAGGTCTACCCCTTGATCGGGAATAAGGGCGGACAACAGGTCTACCCTTAATCGGGAATGCAGGCGACAACAGGTCTACCCCTAATCGGAATACGGGCGACAACAGGTCTACCCCTTTGCCGGAATGCCAGGCGGACAACAGGTCTACCCCTTAATCGGGAATGCAGGCGGACAACAGGTCTACCCCTAATCGGGAATACGGGCGGACAACAGGTCTACCCCTTTAGCGGGAATGCCGGCGGACAACAGGTCTACCCCTTAAGCGGGAATGCAGGCGGACACCAGGTCTACCCCTTAATCGGGAATGCAGGCGACAACAGGTCTACCCTCTAATCGGGAATACGGGCGGACAACAGGTCTACCCCTTAAGCGGGAATGCCGGCGGACAACAGGTCTACCCCTTAATCGGAATGCAGGCGGACAACAGGTCTACCTCTTGCTGGAAAGCCGGCGATCACCAGGTCTACCCCTTAAGCCGGAATGCAGGCGGACAACAGGTCTACCCCTTTCGGGAATGCAGGCGGACAACAGGTCTACCCTTAATCAAGAATGCAGGCGGACAACAGGTCTCACCCTTAAGCGGAATGCCGGCGGACAACAGGTCTACCACTCTTAATCGGGAATGCAGGCGGACAACAGGTCTACTCCCTTAATCGGGAATGCAGGCGGACACCAGGTCTACCCCTTAATCGAGAATGCAGGCGGACAACAGGTCTACTCCCTTAATCGGGAATGCAGGCGGACAACAGGTCTACCCCTTAACCGGGAATGCCGGCGACAACAGGTCTACCCCTTAATCGGGAATGCAGGCGGACAACAGGTCTACCCCTTAATCGGAATGCAGGCGGACACCAGGTCTACCCCCTTAATCGGGAATGCAGGCGGACAACAGGTCTACCCTTAATCGGGAATACGGGCGGACAACAGGTCCACCCCCTTAAGCGGAAAGCCGGCGGATCACCAGGTCTACCCCTTAATCGGAATGCAGGCGGACAACAGGTCTACCCCTTAAGCCGGAAAAGCCGGCGGACACCAGGTCTACCCCTTAATCGGGAAGGCAGGCGGACACCAGGTCTACCCCTTAAGCGGGAATGCCGGCGGACAACAGGTCTCACCCCTTAAGCTGGAATGCCGGCGGACACCAGGTCTACCCCTTAAGCGGAATGCCGGGCGACACCAGGTCTACCCCTTAATCGGGAATGCAGGCGGACACCAGGTCTACCCCTTTAATCAAGAATGCAGGCGGACAACAGGTCTACCCCTTTAGCTGGAATGCCGGCGGACAACAGGTCTACCCCTTAAGCGGGAATGCAGGCGACACCAGGTCTCACCCCTTAATCGGGAATGCGGGCGGACAACAGGTCTACCCCTCTAATCGGGAATACGGGCGGACAACAGGCTCTACCCCTTAAGCTGGAATGCCGGGCGGACAACAGGTCTACCCCCTTAATCGGGAATGCAGGCGGACAACAGGTCTACCCCTTAATCGGGAATGCAGGCGGACACCAGGTCTACCCCTTAATCGGGAATGCAGGCGGACAACAGGTCTACCCCTAATCGGGAATAACGGGCGGACAACAGGTCTACCCCTTAAGCGGGAATGCCGGCGGACAACAGGTCTACCCCTTAATCGGGAATGCAGGCGGACAACAGGTCTACCCTTTAATCGGGAATGCAGGCGGACACCAGGCTCTACCCCTTTAATCGGGAATGCAGGCGGACAACAGGTCTACCTCTAATCGGGAATACGGGCGGACAACAGGTCTACCCTTAAGCCGGAATGCCGGGCGGACAACAGGTCTACCTCCTTAATCGGGAATGCAGGCGACAACAGGTCTACCCTCTAATCGGAAAACAAGGGCGGACAACAGGTCTACCCCTAATCGGGAATGCAGGCGGACAACAGGTCTACCCCCTAATCGGGAATACGGGCGGACAACAGGTCTACCCCTTTAAGCCGGAATGCCGGCGGACAACAGGTCTACCCCTTAATCGGGAATGCAGGCGGACACCAGGTCTACCCCTTAATCGGGAATAACGGGCGGATCACTACAGGTCCTCACCCCTTAAGCGGGAATGCCATGGACAACAGGCCCACCCCTTAATCGGGAATGCAGGCGGACAACAGGTCTATCCCCTAATCGGAATGCAGGCGGACACTAGGTTCACCCTTAATCGGGAATGCAGGCGGACAACAGGTCTACCCCCTAATCGGGAATGCAGGCGGACAACAGGTCTACCCCTTAACGGGAATGCCGGCGGACAACAGGTCTACCCCCTTAATCGGGAATGCAGGCGGACAACAGGTCTACCCCTTAATCGGGAATGGCATGCGGACACCAGGTCTACCCCTTAATCGGGAATGCAGGCGGACAACAGGTCTACCCCTAATCGGGAATACGGGCGGACAACAGGTCTACCCCTTAAGCCGGAATGCCGGCGGACAACAGGTCTACCCCTTTAATCGGGAATGCGTATGGACAACAGGTCTACCCCTTAATCGGGAATGGCGATTACCAGGTCTCACCCTTAAGCGGGAATGCAGGCGGACAACAGGTCTACCCCTGATCGGGAATAGCACGGACGAACAGGTCTACAACTCTTTAGCGGGAATGCCGCGCAGGACACAGGTCTACCCCTTAACCGGGAATGCAGGCGACACCAGGTCTACCCCTTAACCGGGAATGCAGGGCGGACAACAGGTCTACCCCCTAATCGAATACGGGCGGACAACAGGTCTACCCCTTAATCGGAATGCAAGGACACCAGGTCTGCCCCTTAATCGGGAATGCAGGCGGACAACAGGTCTACCCCTTAATCGGAATGCAGGCGGACAACAGGTCTACCCTTTAAGCGGGAATACGGGCGGACAACAGGTCTACCCCTTTGCCGGAATGCAGCGGACAACAGGCTCTACCCCTTAATCGGGAATGCAGGCGGACAACAGGTCTACCCTTAATCGGGAATGGCAGGCGACAACAGGTCTACCCCTTAATCGGGAATGCAGGCGGACAACAGGTCTACCCCTTAGCCGGGAATGCCGGGCGGACAACAGGTCTACCCCTTAATCGGAATGCCGGGCGGACAACAGGTCTACCCCTTAATCGGGAATGCAGGCGGACAACAGGTCTGCACCTCTTAATCGGGAATGCAGGCGGACAACAGGTCTACCCCTTAATCGGGAATGCAGGCGGACAACAGGTCTACCCCTTAATCGGGAATGCAGGCGGACAACAGGTCTACCCCTCTATGCGGGAATGCCGGGCGGACAACAGGTCTACCCTTAATCGGGAATGCAGGCGGACACCAGGTCTACCCCTTAATCGGGAATGCAGGCGACAACAGGTCTACCCCTTAACGGGAATACGGGCGGACAACAGGTCTACCCCTTAATCGGGAATGCAGGCGACAATAGGTCTACCCCTTAATCGGAATGCAGGCGGACAACAGGTCTACCCCTTAATCGGGAATGCCGGGCGGACACCAGGTCTACCCCTTAAGCGGAATGCCGGCGGACAACAGGTCTACCCCTTAATCGGGAATGCAGGCGGACAACAGGTCTACCCCTTAATCGGGAATGCAGGCGGACAACAGGTCTACCCCTTAATCGGGAATGCAGGCGGACAACAGGTCTACCCTTTAATCGGGAATGCAGGCGGACAACAGGTCTACCCCTTAACTCGGGAATGCAGGCGGACAACAGGTCTACCCCTTAAGCCGGAATGCCGGCGGACAACAGGTCTACCCCTTAACTCGGAATGCCAGGCGGACAACAGGTCTACCCCTTAACTCGGAATGCCGGCGGACAACAGGTCTACCCCTTAAGCTGGAATGCAGGCGGACACCAGGTCTACCCCTTGACCGGGAATGCCGGGCGGACAACAGGTCTACTCCCTTTAATCGGGAATGCAGGCGGACAACAGGTCTACCCCTTACGGGAATGCCGGGCGGACAACAGGTCTACCCCTTAGCGGGAATGCCGGCGGACAACCAGGTCTACCCTTGCCGGAATGCCGCGGACACCAGGTCTACCCTTAAGTCGGGAATGCAGGCGGACACCAGGTCTACCCCTTAACTGGAATGCAGGCGGACAACAGGTCTACCCCTTAGCGGGAATGCCGGGCGGACAACAGGTCTACCCCTTAATCGGGAATGCAGGCGGACACCAGGTCTACCCCTTAATCGGGAATGCAGGCTGACAACAGGTCTACCCCTAATCGGGAATAATGGGCGGACAACAGGTCTACCCCTAATCGGGAATGCCGGCGACAACAGGTCTACCCCTTAATCAAGAATGCAGGCGGACAACAGGTCTACCCCTTAAGCGGGAATGCAGGCGGACACCAGGTCTACCCCTTAAGCGGGAATGCAGGCGGACAACAGGTCTACTCCCTTAATCGGGAATGCAGGCGGATAACAGGTCTACCCCTTAAGCTGGAATGCCGGGCGGACAACAGGTCTACCCCTTAATCGGGAATGCAGGCGGACAACAGGTCTACCCCTTAATCGGGAATGCAGGCGGACACCAGGTCTACCCCTTAATCGGAATGCAGGCGGACAACAGGTCTACCCTCTAAGCGGGAATGCCGGGCGGACAACAGGTCTACCCCTTAAGCGGGAATGCCGGGCGGACAACAGGTCTACCCCTTAATCGGGAATGCCGGCGGACAACAGGTCTACCCTTAACCGGGAATGCCGGCGGACACCAGGTCTACCCCTTAATCGGGAATGCAGGCGGACAACAGGTCTACCCCTTTAGCGGGAATACGGGCGGACAACAGGTCTACCCTCTATGCGGGAATGCAGGCGGACAACAGGTCTACCCTTAATCGGGAATGCAGGCGGACAACAGGTCTACCTCTAATCGGGAATACAGGGCGACAACAGGTCTACCTCTTAACCGGGAATGCAGGCGGACAACAGGTCTACCCCTTAATCGGGAATGCAGGCGGACAACAGGTCTACCCTTTAATCGGGAATGCAGGCGACAACAGGTCTACCCCTTAATCGGGAATGCAGGGCGGACAACAGGTCTACTTCTAATCGGGAATACAGGCGGACAACAGGTCTACCCCTTAAGCCGGAATGCCGGGCGGACAACAGGTCTACCCCTTAATCGGGAATGCAGGCGGACAACAGGTCTACCCCTTTAATCGGGAATGCAGGCGGACACCAGGTCTACCCCTTAATCGGGAATGCAGGCGGACAATAGGTCTACCCCTTAATCGGGAATACGGGCGGACAACAGGTCTACCCCTTAAGCGGGAATGCCGGCGGACAACAGGTCTACCCCTTAATCGGAATGCAGGCGGACAACAGGTCTACCCCTTAATCGGGAATGCAGGCGGACAACAGGTCTACCCCTTAGTCGGGAATGTAGGCGACAACAGGTCTACCCCTAATCGGGAATGCGGGCGGACAACAGGTCTACCCCTTAATCGGGAATGCCAGGCGGACAACAGGTCTACTCCTTAATCGGGAATACGGGCGGACAACAGGTCTACCCCTTAATCGGGAATGCCGGGCGGACAACAGGTCTACCCCTTAATCGGGAATGCAGGCGGACAACAGGTCTACCTCTTAATCGGGAATGCAGGCGGACAACAGGTCTACCCTCTTAAGCGGGAATGCCGACGGACAACAGGTCTACCCCTTAAGCGGGAATGCAGGCGACACCAGGTCTACCCCTTAATCGGGAATGCAGGCGGACAACAGGTCTACCCCTTAATCGGGAATACAGGCGGACAACAGGTCTACCCTTAAGCGGGAATGCCGGCGGACAACAGGTCTACCCCTTAATCGGGAATGCAGGCGGACAACAGGTCTACATCTCTTGCCGGAAATGCCGGGCGGACACCAGGTCTACCCTCTAGCCGGGAATGCGGGCGGACAACAGGTCTACCCCTTAATCGGGAATGCAGGCGGACAACAGGTCTACCCCTTAATCGGGAATGCAGGCGGACAACAGGTCTACCCTTAATCGGGAATGCAGGCGGACAACAGGTCTACTCCCCTAATCGGGAATACGGGCGGACAACAGGTCTACCCCTTAATCGGGAATGCAGGCGGACAACAGGTCTACCCCTTAATCGGGAATGGCAGGCGGACAACAGGTCTACCCCTAATCGGGAATAAGGGCGGACAACAGGTCTACCCCTTTATCGGGAATGCCGGGCGGACAACAGGTCTACCCCTTAATCGGGAATGCAGGCGACAACAGGTCTACCCTTAATCGGGAATGCAGGCGGACAACAGGTCTACCCCTTTAATCGGGAATGCGGCGGACAACAGGTCTACCCCTTAATCGGGAATGCAGGCGACAACAGGTCTACCCCTTAATCGGGAATGCCGGCGGACAACAGGTCTACTCCCTTAATCGGGAATGCAGGCGACAACAGGTCTACTCCTCAATCGGGAATACGGGCGGACAACAGGTCTACCCCTTAATCGGGAATGCAGGCGGACAACAGGTCTACCCCTAATCGGGAATAAGGGCGGACAACAGGTCTACCTCTTTAATCGGGAATGCGGGCGGACAACAGGTCTACCCTTAAGCTGGAATGCAGGCGGACACCAGGTCTACCCCTTAATCGGGAATGCAGGCGGACAACAGGTCTACACTCTCTAATCGGGAATACGGGCGGACAACAGGTCTACCCCTTAATCGGGAATGCAGGCGGACAACAGGTCTACCCTTTAATCAAGAATGCAGGCGACAACAGGTCTACCCCTTAAGCGGGAATGCAGGCGGACAACAGGTCTACCCCTTTAGCTGGAATGCCGGCGGACACCAGGTCTACCCCTTGCCGGAATGCAGGCGGACACCAGGTCTACCCCTTAATCGGGAATGCAGGCGACAACAGGTCTACCCCTTAATCGGAATGCAGGCGGACAACAGGTCTACCCCTTAACCGGAATGCCAGGCGGACAACAGGTCTACCCTTTAAGCGGGAATGGCAGGCGGACAACAGGTCTACCCCTTAATCGGGAATGCCGGGCGGACAACAGGTCTACCCCTTAAGCGGGAATGCCGGACGGACACCAGGTCTACCCCTTCATCGGAATGCAGGCGACAACAGGTCTACTCCTTTAATCGGAATGCAGGCGGACACCAGGTCTACCCCTTAATCAGGAATGCAGGCGGACAACAGGTCTACCCCTTGATCGGAATGCCGGGCGGATCAACAGGTCTACCCCTTAATCGGGAATGCGGGCGGACACCAGGTCTACCCCTTAATCGGGAATGCAGGCGGACAACAGGTCTACCCCTAATCGGGAATACAGGCGGACAACAGGTCTACCCCTTAGCGGGAATGCCATGCGACAACAGGTCTACCTCTTAAGCGGGAATGCAGGCGGACAACAGGTCTACCCCTTAATCGGGAATGCAGGCGGACAACAGGTCTACCCCTGATCGGAATACGGGCGGTACAGGTCGTAACTTCTTAATCGGAATGCAGGCGGACAACCAGGTCTACCCCTTAAGCGGAATACGGTGGCGACAACAGGTCTACCCCTTTAATCGGGAATGCAGGCGACAACAGGCTCACTTTAAGCGGAAAGCCGGGCGGACACCAGGTCTACCCTTAAGCTGGAATGCGAGGCGGACAACAGGTCTACCCCT
>JAKWBO010001097.1:0-19043 GCA_034336685.1 Luscinia luscinia
TACAAACCGCCATTAAGGAAACCACACTGCACTGAGGTGCTCTGCACAGAACACCGGTTGTCAGGGACTAGTGGTATGAAGCAGGATATGCCAGAACCAGCTTAGCTACAACATAGTTATTCGTCGTGCAGATTTCTGTGCTAGATATCAGTGATGCAGAGAAGCCATTTCTAGGTGTAGTGCAAAGTGAGATCTGTGGTGTGCTGTGCACACTTTCGCTTTAGCTTTAGGTGCACTGCAGTGCTCTTCGCTATGCATAGTGGAAAGAGTGTATGGTATGCTTTCAAGAAGCAGAGAATATTGCTATGGTAGAGAGGTTTTAGAAGAAAAGTGCACATGCCAGGCGTGTTTTGGCAGTAGCAGAACTTCCCAGCAGAGTGTTCTGTGAGAGGGGTAGACGGCACTTCACCTCCTCAGCCTGAAATCGCTTCTGCTACAAACCGCCATTAAGGAAACCACACTGCACTGAGGTGCTCTGCACAGAACACCGGTTGTCAGGGACTAGTGGTATGAAGCAGGATATGCCAGAACCAGCTTAGCTACAACATAGTTATTCGTCGTGCAGATTTCTGTGCTAGATATCAGTGATGCAGAGAAGCCATTTCTAGGTGTAGTGCAAAAGTGAGATCTGTGGTGTGCTGTGCACACTTTCGCTTTAGCTTTAGGTGCACTGCAGTGCTCTTCGCTATGCATAGTGGAAAGAGTGTATGGTATGCTTTCAAGAAGCAGAGAATATTGCTATGGTAGAGAGGTTTTAGAAGAAAAGTGCACATGCCAGGCGTGTTTTGGCAGTAGCAGAACTTCCCAGCAGAGTGTTCTGTGAGAGGGGTAGACGGCACTTCACCTCCCTCAGCCTGAAATCGCTTCTTGCTACAAACCGCCATTAAGGAAACCACACTGCACTGAGGTGCTCTGCACAGAACACCGGTTGTCAGGGACTAGTGGTATGAAGCAGGATATGCCAGAACCAGCTTAGCTACAACATAGTTATTCGTCGTGCAGATTTCTGTGCTAGATATCAGTGATGCAGAGAAGCCATTTCTAGGTGTAGTGCAAAGTGAGATCTGTGGTGTGTTGTGCACACTTTCGCTTTAGCTTTAGGTGCACTGCAGTGCTCTTCGCTATGCATAGTGGAAAGAGTGTATGGTATGCTTTCAAGAAGCAGAGAATATTGCTATGGTAGAGAGGTTTTAGAAGAAAAGTGCACATGCCAGGCGTGTTTTGGCAGTAGCAGAACTTCCCAGCAGAGTGTTCTGTGAGAGGGGTAGACGGCACTTCACCTCCTCAGCCTGAAATCGCTTCTGCTACAAACCGCCATTAAGGAAACCACACTGCACTGAGGTGCTCTGCACAGAACACCGGTTGTCAGGGACTAGTGGTATGAAGCAGGATATGCCAGAACCAGCTTAGCTACAACATAGTTATTCGTCGTGCAGATTTCTGTGCTAGATATCAGTGATGCAGAGAAGCCATTTCTAGGTGTAGTGCAAAGTGAGATCTGTGGTGTGCTGTGCACACTTTCGCTTTAGCTTTAGGTGCACTGCAGTGCTCTTCGCTATGCATAGTGGAAAGAGTGTATGGTATGCTTTCAAGAAGCAGAGAATATTGCTATGGTAGAGAGGTTTTAGAAGAAAAGTGCACATGCCAGGCGTGTTTTGGCAGTAGCAGAACTTCCCAGCAGAGTGTTCTGTGAGAGGGGTAGACGGCACTTCACCTCCCTCAGCCTGAAATCGCTTCTTGCTACAAACCGCCATTAAGGAAACCACACTGCACTGAGGTGCTCTGCACAGAACACCGGTTGTCAGGGACTAGTGGTATGAAGCAGGATATGCCAGAACCAGCTTAGCTACAACATAGTTATTCGTCGTGCAGATTTCTGTGCTAGATATCAGTGATGCAGAGAAGCCATTTCTAGGTGTAGTGCAAAGTGAGATCTGTGGTGTGCTGTGCACACTTTCGCTTTAGCTTTAGGTGCACTGCAGTGCTCTTCGCTATGCATAGTGGAAAGAGTGTATGGTATGCTTTCAAGAAGCAGAGAATATTGCTATGGTAGAGAGGTTTTAGAAGAAAAGTGCACATGCCAGGCGTGTTTTGGCAGTAGCAGAACTTCCCAGCAGAGTGTTCTGTGAGAGGGGTAGACGGCACTTCACCTCCTCAGCCTGAAATCGCTTCTTGCTACAAACCGCCATTAAGGAAACCACACTGCACTGAGGTGCTCTGCACAGAACACCGGTTGTCAGGGACTAGTGGTATGAAGCAGGATATGCCAGAACCAGCTTAGCTACAACATAGTTATTCGTCGTGCAGATTTCTGTGCTAGATATCAGTGATGCAGAGAAGCCATTTCTAGGTGTAGTGCAAAGTGAGATCTGTGGTGTGCTGTGCACACTTTCGCTTTAGCTTTAGGTGCACTGCAGTGCTCTTCGCTATGCATAGTGGAAAGAGTGTATGGTATGCTTTCAAGAAGCAGAGAATATTGCTATGGTAGAGAGGTTTTAGAAGAAAAGTGCACATGCCAGGCGTGTTTTGGCAGTAGCAGAACTTCCCAGCAGAGTGTTCTGTGAGAGGGGTAGACGGCACTTCACCTCCCTCAGCCTGAAATCGCTTCTGCTACAAACCGCCATTAAGGAAACCACACTGCACTGAGGTGCTCTGCACAGAACACCGGTTGTCAGGGACTAGTGGTATGAAGCAGGATATGCCAGAACCAGCTTAGCTACAACATAGTTATTCGTCGTGCAGATTTCTGTGCTAGATATCAGTGATGCAGAGAAGCCATTTCTAGGTGTAGTGCAAAGTGAGATCTGTGGTGTGCTGTGCACACTTTCGCTTTAGCTTTAGGTGCACTGCAGTGCTCTTCGCTATGCATAGTGGAAAGAGTGTATGGTATGCTTTCAAGAAGCAGAGAATATTGCTATGGTAGAGAGGTTTTAGAAGAAAAGTGCACATGCCAGGCGTGTTTTGGCAGTAGCAGAACTTCCCAGCAGAGTGTTCTGTGAGAGGGGTAGACGGCACTTCACCTCCCTCAGCCTGAAATCGCTTCTTGCTACAAACCGCCATTAAGGAAACCACACTGCACTGAGGTGCTCTGCACAGAACACCGGTTGTCAGGGACTAGTGGTATGAAGCAGGATATGCCAGAACCAGCTTAGCTACAACATAGTTATTCGTCGTGCAGATTTCTGTGCTAGATATCAGTGATGCAGAGAAGCCATTTCTAGGTGTAGTGCAAAGTGAGATCTGTGGTGTGCTGTGCACACTTTCGCTTTAGCTTTAGGTGCACTGCAGTGCTCTTCGCTATGCATAGTGGAAAGAGTGTATGGTATGCTTTCAAGAAGCAGAGAATATTGCTATGGTAGAGAGGTTTTAGAAGAAAAGTGCACATGCCAGGCGTGTTTTGGCAGTAGCAGAACTTCCCAGCAGAGTGTTCTGTGAGAGGGGTAGACGGCACTTCACCTCCCTCAGCCTGAAATCGCTTCTTGCTACAAACCGCCATTAAGGAAACCACACTGCACTGAGGTGCTCTGCACAGAACACCGGTTGTCAGGGACTAGTGGTATGAAGCAGGATATGCCAGAACCAGCTTAGCTACAACATAGTTATTCGTCGTGCAGATTTCTGTGCTAGATATCAGTGATGCAGAGAAGCCATTTCTAGGTGTAGTGCAAAGTGAGATCTGTGGTGTGCTGTGCACACTTTCGCTTTAGCTTTAGGTGCACTGCAGTGCTCTTCGCTATGCATAGTGGAAAGAGTGTATGGTATGCTTTCAAGAAGCAGAGAATATTGCTATGGTAGAGAGGTTTTAGAAGAAAAGTGCACATGCCAGGCGTGTTTTGGCAGTAGCAGAACTTCCCAGCAGAGTGTTCTGTGAGAGGGGTAGACGGCACTTCACCTCCTCAGCCTGAAATCGCTTCTTGCTACAAACCGCCATTAAGGAAACCACACTGCACTGAGGTGCTCTGCACAGAACACCGGTTGTCAGGGACTAGTGGTATGAAGCAGGATATGCCAGAACCAGCTTAGCTACAACATAGTTATTCGTCGTGCAGATTTCTGTGCTAGATATCAGTGATGCAGAGGAGCCATTTCTAGGTGTAGTGCAAAGTGAGATCTGTGGTGTGCTGTGCACACTTTCGCTTTAGCTTTAGGTGCACTGCAGTGCTCTTCGCTATGCATAGTGGAAAGAGTGTATGGTATGCTTTCAAGAAGCAGAGAATATTGCTATGGTAGAGAGGTTTTAGAAGAAAAGTGCACATGCCAGGCGTGTTTTGGCAGTAGCAGAACTTCCCAGCAGAGTGTTCTGTGAGAGGGGTAGACGGCACTTCACCTCCCTCAGCCTGAAATCGCTTCTTACTACAAACCGCCATTAAGGAAACCACACTGCACTGAGGTGCTCTGCACAGAACACCGGTTGTCAGGGACTAGTGGTATGAAGCAGGATATGCCAGAACCAGCTTAGCTACAACATAGTTATTCGTCGTGCAGATTTCTGTGCTAGATATCAGTGATGCAGAGAAGCCATTTCTAGGTGTAGTGCAAAGTGAGATCTGTGGTGTGCTGTGCACACTTTCGCTTTAGCTTTAGGTGCACTGCAGTGATGCAGAGAAGCCATTTCTAGGTGTAGTGCAAAGTGAGATCTGTGGTGTGCTGTGCACACTTTCGCTTTAACTTTAGGTGCACTGCAGTGCTCTTCGCTATGCATAGTGGAAAGAGTGTATGGTATGCTTTCAAGAAGCAGAATATTGCTATGGTAGAGAGGTTTTAGAAGAAAAGTGCACATGCCAGGCGTGTTTTGGCAGTAGCAGAACTTCCCAGCAGAGTGTTCTGTGAGAGGGGTAGACGGCACTTCACCTCCCTCAGCCTGAAATCGCTTCTTGCTACAAACCGCCATTAAGGAAACCACACTGCACTGAGGTGCTCTGCACAGAATACCGGTTGTCAGGGACTAGTGGTATGAAGCAGGATATGCCAGAACCAGCTTAGCTACAACATAGTTATTCGTCGTGCAGATTTCTGTGCTAGATATCAGTGATGCAGAGAAGCCATTTCTAGGTGTAGTGCAAAGTGAGATCTGTGGTGTGCTGTGCACACTTTCGCTTTAGCTTTAGGTGCACTGCAGTGCTCTTCGCTATGCATAGTGGAAAGAGTGTATGGTATGCTTTCAAGAAGCAGAGAATATTGCTATGGTAGAGAGGTTTTAGAAGAAAAGTGCACATGCCAGGCGTGTTTTGGCAGTAGCAGAACTTCCCAGCAGAGTGTTCTGTGAGAGGGGTAGACGGCACTTCACCTCCCTCAGCCTGAAATCGCTTCTTGCTACAAACCGCCATTAAGGAAACCACACTGCACTGAGGTGCTCTGCACAGAACACCGGTTGTCAGGGACTAGTGGTATGAAGCAGGATATGCCAGAACCAGCTTAGCTACAACATAGTTATTCGTCGTGCAGATTTCTGTGCTAGATATCAGTGATGCAGAGAAGCCATTTCTAGGTGTAGTGCAAAGTGAGATCTGTGGTGTGCTGTGCACACTTTCGCTTTAGCTTTAGGTGCACTGCAGTGCTCTTCGCTATGCATAGTGGAAAGAGTGTATGGTATGCTTTCAAGAAGCAGAGAATATTGCTATGGTAGAGAGGTTTTAGAAGAAAAGTGCACATGCCAGGCGTGTTTTGGCAGTAGCAGAACTTCCCAGCAGAGTGTTCTGTGAGAGGGGTAGACGGCACTTCACCTCCTCAGCCTGAAATCGCTTCTTGCTACAAACCGCCATTAAGGAAACCACACTGCACTGAGGTGCTCTGCACAGAATACCGGTTGTCAGGGACTAGTGGTATGAAGCAGGATATGCCAGAACCAGCTTAGCTACAACATAGTTATTCGTCGTGCAGATTTCTGTGCTAGATATCAGTGATGCAGAGAAGCCATTTCTAGGTGTAGTGCAAAGTGAGATCTGTGGTGTGCTGTGCACACTTTCGCTTTAGCTTTAGGTGCACTGCAGTGCTCTTCGCTATGCATAGTGGAAAGAGTGTATGGTATGCTTTCAAGAAGCAGAGAATATTGCTATGGTAGAGAGGTTTTAGAAGAAAAGTGCACATGCCAGGCGTGTTTTGGCAGTAGCAGAACTTCCCAGCAGAGTGTTCTGTGAGAGGGGTAGACGGCACTTCACCTCCCTCAGCCTGAAATCGCTTCTGCTACAAACCGCCATTAAGGAAACCACACTGCACTGAGGTGCTCTGCACAGAACACCGGTTGTCAGGGACTAGTGGTATGAAGCAGGATATGCCAGAACCAGCTTAGCTACAACATAGTTATTCGTCGTGCAGATTTCTGTGCTAGATATCAGTGATGCAGAGAAGCCATTTCTAGGTGTAGTGCAAAGTGAGATCTGTGGTGTGCTGTGCACACTTTCGCTTTAGCTTTAGGTGCACTGCAGTGCTCTTCGCTATGCATAGTGGAAAGAGTGTATGGTATGCTTTCAAGAAGCAGAGAATATTGCTATGGTAGAGAGGTTTTAGAAGAAAAGTGCACATGCCAGGCGTGTTTTGGCAGTAGCAGAACTTCCCAGCAGAGTGTTCTGTGAGAGGGGTAGACGGCACTTCACCTCCCTCAGCCTGAAATCGCTTCTTGCTACAAACCGCCATTAAGGAAACCACACTGCACTGAGGTGCTCTGCACAGAACACCGGTTGTCAGGGACTAGTGGTATGAAGCAGGATATGCCAGAACCAGCTTAGCTACAACATAGTTATTCGTCGTGGCAGATTTCTGTGCTAGATATCAGTGATGCAGAGAAGCCATTTCTAGGTGTAGTGCAAAGTGAGATCTGTGGTGTGCTGTGCACACTTTCGCTTTAGCTTTAGGTGCACTGCAGTGCTCTTCGCTATGCATAGTGGAAAGAGTGTATGGTATGCTTTCAAGAAGCAGAGAATATTGCTATGGTAGAGAGGTTTTAGAAGAAAAGTGCACATGCCAGGCGTGTTTTGGCAGTAGCAGAACTTCCCAGCAGAGTGTTCTGTGAGAGGGGTAGACGGCACTTCACCTCCCTCAGCCTGAAATCGCTTCTTGCTACAAACCGCCATTAAGGAAACCACACTGCACTGAGGTGCTCTGCACAGAACACCGGTTGTCAGGGACTAGTGGTATGAAGCAGGATATGCCAGAACCAGCTTAGCTACAACATAGTTATTCGTCGTGCAGATTTCTGTGCTAGATATCAGTGATGCAGAGAAGCCATTTCTAGGTGTAGTGCAAAGTGAGATCTGTGGTGTGCTGTGCACACTTTCGCTTTAGCTTTAGGTGCACTGCAGTGCTCTTCGCTATGCATAGTGGAAAGAGTGTATGGTATGCTTTCAAGAAGCAGAGAATATTGCTATGGTAGAGAGGTTTTAGAAGAAAAGTGCACATGCCAGGCGTGTTTTGGCAGTAGCAGAACTTCCCAGCAGAGTGTTCTGTGAGAGGGGTAGACGGCACTTCACCTCCCTCAGCCTGAAATCGCTTCTGCTACAAACCGCCATTAAGGAAACCACACTGCACTGAGGTGCTCTGCACAGAACACCGGTTGTCAGGGACTAGTGGTATGAAGCAGGATATGCCAGAACCAGCTTAGCTACAACATAGTTATTCGTCGTGCAGATTTCTGTGCTAGATATCAGTGATGCAGAGGAGCCATTTCTAGGTGTAGTGCAAAGTGAGATCTGTGGTGTGCTGTGCACACTTTCGCTTTAGCTTTAGGTGCACTGCAGTGCTCTTCGCTATGCATAGTGGAAAGAGTGTATGGTATGCTTTCAAGAAGCAGAGAATATTGCTATGGTAGAGAGGTTTTAGAAGAAAAGTGCACATGCCAGGCGTGTTTTGGCAGTAGCAGAACTTCCCAGCAGAGTGTTCTGTGAGAGGGGTAGACGGCACTTCACCTCCCTCAGCCTGAAATCGCTTCTTGCTACAAACCGCCATTAAGGAAACCACACTGCACTGAGGTGCTCTGCACAGAACACCGGTTGTCAGGGACTAGTGGTATGAAGCAGGATATGCCAGAACCAGCTTAGCTACAACATAGTTATTCGTCGTGCAGATTTCTGTGCTAGATATCAGTGATGCAGAGAAGCCATTTCTAGGTGTAGTGCAAAGTGAGATCTGTGGTGTGCTGTGCACACTTTCGCTTTAGCTTTAGGTGCACTGCAGTGCTCTTCGCTATGCATAGTGGAAAGAGTGTATGGTATGCTTTCAAGAAGCAGAGAATATTGCTATGGTAGAGAGGTTTTAGAAGAAAAGTGCACATGCCAGGCGTGTTTTGGCAGTAGCAGAACTTCCCAGCAGAGTGTTCTGTGAGAGGGGTAGACGGCACTTCACCTCCTCAGCCTGAAATCGCTTCTTGCTACAAACCGCCATTAAGGAAACCACACTGCACTGAGGTGCTCTGCACAGAACACCGGTTGTCAGGGACTAGTGGTATGAAGCAGGATATGCCAGAACCAGCTTAGCTACAACATAGTTATTCGTCGTGCAGATTTCTGTGCTAGATATCAGTGATGCAGAGAAGCCATTTCTAGGTGTAGTGCAAAGTGAGATCTGTGGTGTGCTGTGCACACTTTCGCTTTAGCTTTAGGTGCACTGCAGTGCTCTTTCGCTATGCATAGTGGAAAGAGTGTATGGTATGCTTTCAAGAAGCAGAGAATATTGCTATGGTAGAGAGGTTTTAGAAGAAAAGTGCACATGCCAGGCGTGTTTTGGCAGTAGCAGAACTTCCCAGCAGAGTGTTCTGTGAGAGGGGTAGACGGCACTTCACCTCCTCAGCCTGAAATCGCTTCTTGCTACAAACCGCCATTAAGGAAACCACACTGCACTGAGGTGCTCTGCACAGAACACCGGTTGTCAGGGACTAGTGGTATGAAGCAGGATATGCCAGAACCAGCTTAGCTACAACATAGTTATTCGTCGTGCAGATTTCTGTGCTAGATATCAGTGATGCAGAGAAGCCATTTCTAGGTGTAGTGCAAAGTGAGATCTGTGGTGTGCTGTGCACACTTTCGCTTTAGCTTTAGGTGCACTGCAGTGCTCTTCGCTATGCATAGTGGAAAGAGTGTATGGTATGCTTTCAAGAAGCAGAGAATATTGCTATGGTAGAGAGGTTTTAGAAGAAAAGCACATGCCAGGCGTGTTTTGGCAGTAGCAGAACTTCCCAGCAGAGTGTTCTGTGAGAGGGGTAGACGGCACTTCACCTCCTCAGCCTGAAATCGCTTCTTGCTACAAACCGCCATTAAGGAAACCACACTGCACTGAGGTGCTCTGCACAGAACACCGGTTGTCAGGGACTAGTGGTATGAAGCAGGATATGCCAGAACCAGCTTAGCTACAACATAGTTATTCGTCGTGCAGATTTCTGTGCCAGATATCAGTGATGCAGAGAAGCCATTTCTAGGTGTAGTGCAAAGTGAGATCTGTGGTGTGCTGTGCACACTTTCGCTTTAGCTTTAGGTGCACTGCAGTGCTCTTCGCTATGCATAGTGGAAAGAGTGTATGGTATGCTTTCAAGAAGCAGAGAATATTGCTATGGTAGAGAGGTTTTAGAAGAAAAGTGCACATGCCAGGCGTGTTTTGGCAGTAGCAGAACTTCCCAGCAGAGTGTTCTGTGAGAGGGGTAGACGGCACTTCACCTCCTCAGCCTGAAATCGCTTCTTGCTACAAACCGCCATTAAGGAAACCACACTGCACTGAGGTGCTCTGCACAGAACACCGGTTGTCAGGGACTAGTGGTATGAAGCAGGATATGCCAGAACCAGCTTAGCTACAACATAGTTATTCGTCGTGCAGATTTCTGTGCTAGATATCAGTGATGCAGAGAAGCCATTTCTAGGTGTAGTGCAAAGTGAGATCTGTGGTGTGCTGTGCACACTTTCGCTTTAGCTTTAGGTGCACTGCAGTGCTCTTCGCTATGCATAGTGGAAAGAGTGTATGGTATGCTTTCAAGAAGCAGAGAATATTGCTATGGTAGAGAGGTTTTAGAAGAAAAGTGCACATGCCAGGCGTGTTTTGGCAGTAGCAGAACTTCCCAGCAGAGTGTTCTGTGAGAGGGGTAGACGGCACTTCACCTCCCTCAGCCTGAAATCGCTTCTTGCTACAAACCGCCATTAAGGAAACCACACTGCACTGAGGTGCTCTGCACAGAACACCGGTTGTCAGGGACTAGTGGTATGAAGCAGGATATGCCAGAACCAGCTTAGCTACAACATAGTTATTCGTCGTGCAGATTTCTGTGCTAGATATCAGTGATGCAGAGAAGCCATTTCTAGGTGTAGTGCAAAGTGAGATCTGTGGTGTGCTGTGCACACTTTCGCTTTAGCTTTAGGTGCACTGCAGTGCTCTTCGCTATGCATAGTGGAAAGAGTGTATGGTATGCTTTCAAGAAGCAGAGAATATTGCTATGGTAGAGAGGTTTTAGAAGAAAAGTGCACATGCCAGGCGTGTTTTGGCAGTAGCAGAACTTCCCAGCAGAGTGTTCTGTGAGAGGGGTAGACGGCACTTCACCTCCTCAGCCTGAAATCGCTTCTTGCTACAAACCGCCATTAAGGAAACCACACTGCACTGAGGTGCTCTGCACAGAACACCGGTTGTCAGGGACTAGTGGTATGAAGCAGGATATGCCAGAACCAGCTTAGCTACAACATAGTTATTCGTCGTGCAGATTTCTGTGCTAGATATCAGTGATGCAGAGAAGCCATTTCTAGGTGTAGTGCAAAGTGAGATCTGTGGTGTGCTGTGCACACTTTCGCTTTAGCTTTAGGTGCACTGCAGTGCTCTTCGCTATGCATAGTGGAAAGAGTGTATGGTATGCTTTCAAGAAGCAGAGAATATTGCTATGGTAGAGAGGTTTTAGAAGAAAAGTGCACATGCCAGGCGTGTTTTGGCAGTAGCAGAACTTCCCAGCAGAGTGTTCTGTGAGAGGGGTAGACGGCACTTCACCTCCTCAGCCTGAAATCGCTTCTTGCTACAAACCGCCATTAAGGAAACCACACTGCACTGAGGTGCTCTGCACAGAATACCGGTTGTCAGGGACTAGTGGTATGAAGCAGGATATGCCAGAACCAGCTTAGCTACAACATAGTTATTCGTCGTGCAGATTTCTGTGCTAGATATCAGTGATGCAGAGAAGCCATTTCTAGGTGTAGTGCAAAGTGAGATCTGTGGTGTGCTGTGCACACTTTCGCTTTAGCTTTAGGTGCACTGCAGTGCTCTTCGCTATGCATAGTGGAAAGAGTGTATGGTATGCTTTCAAGAAGCAGAGAATATTGCTATGGTAGAGAGGTTTTAGAAGAAAAGTGCACATGCCAGGCGTGTTTTGGCAGTAGCAGAACTTCCCAGCAGAGTGTTCTGTGAGAGGGGTAGACGGCACTTCACCTCCTCAGCCTGAAATCGCTTCTTGCTACAAACCGCCATTAAGGAAACCACACTGCACTGAGGTGCTCTGCACAGAATACCGGTTGTCAGGGACTAGTGGTATGAAGCAGGATATGCCAGAACCAGCTTAGCTACAACATAGTTATTCGTCGTGCAGATTTCTGTGCTAGATATCAGTGATGCAGAGAAGCCATTTCTAGGTGTAGTGCAAAGTGAGATCTGTGGTGTGCTGTGCACACTTTCGCTTTAGCTTTAGGTGCACTGCAGTGCTCTTCGCTATGCATAGTGGAAAGAGTGTATGGTATGCTTTCAAGAAGCAGAGAATATTGCTATGGTAGAGAGGTTTTAGAAGAAAAGTGCACATGCCAGGCGTGTTTTGGCAGTAGCAGAACTTCCCAGCAGAGTGTTCTGTGAGAGGGGTAGACGGCACTTCACCTCCCTCAGCCTGAAATCGCTTCTTGCTACAAACCGCCATTAAGGAAACCACACTGCACTGAGGTGCTCTGCACAGAATACCGGGTTGTCAGGGACTAGTGGTATGAAGCAGGATATGCCAGAACCAGCTTAGCTACAACATAGTTATTCGTCGTGCAGATTTCTGTGCTAGATATCAGTGATGCAGAGAAGCCATTTCTAGGTGTAGTGCAAAGTGAGATCTGTGGTGTGCTGTGCACACTTTCGCTTTAGCTTTAGGTGCACTGCAGTGCTCTTCGCTATGCATAGTGGAAAGAGTGTATGGTATGCTTTCAAGAAGCAGAGAATATTGCTATGGTAGAGAGGTTTTAGAAGAAAAGTGCACATGCCAGGCGTGTTTTGGCAGTAGCAGAACTTCCCAGCAGAGTGTTCTGTGAGAGGGGTAGACGGCACTTCACCTCCTCAGCCTGAAATCGCTTCTTGCTACAAACCGCCATTAAGGAAACCACACTGCACTGAGGTGCTCTGCACAGAATACCGGTTGTCAGGGACTAGTGGTATGAAGCAGGATATGCCAGAACCAGCTTAGCTACAACATAGTTATTCGTCGTGCAGATTTCTGTGCTAGATATCAGTGATGCAGAGAAGCCATTTCTAGGTGTAGTGCAAAGTGAGATCTGTGGTGTGCTGTGCACACTTTCGCTTTAGCTTTAGGTGCACTGCAGTGCTCTTCGCTATGCATAGTGGAAAGAGTGTATGGTATGCTTTCAAGAAGCAGAGAATATTGCTATGGTAGAGAGGTTTTAGAAGAAAAGTGCACATGCCAGGCGTGTTTTGGCAGTAGCAGAACTTCCCAGCAGAGTGTTCTGTGAGAGGGGTAGACGGCACTTCACCTCCTCAGCCTGAAATCGCTTCTTGCTACAAACCGCCATTAAGGAAACCACACTGCACTGAGGTGCTCTGCACAGAATACCGGTTGTCAGGGACTAGTGGTATGAAGCAGGATATGCCAGAACCAGCTTAGCTACAACATAGTTATTCGTCGTGCAGATTTCTGTGCTAGATATCAGTGATGCAGAGAAGCCATTTCTAGGTGTAGTGCAAAGTGAGATCTGTGGTGTGCTGTGCACACTTTCGCTTTAGCTTTAGGTGCACTGCAGTGCTCTTCGCTATGCATAGTGGAAAGAGTGTATGGTATGCTTTCAAGAAGCAGAGAATATTGCTATGGTAGAGAGGTTTTAGAAGAAAAGTGCACATGCCAGGCGTGTTTTGGCAGTAGCAGAACTTCCCAGCAGAGTGTTCTGTGAGAGGGGTAGACGGCACTTCACCTCCCTCAGCCTGAAATCGCTTCTTGCTACAAACCGCCATTAAGGAAACCACACTGCACTGAGGTGCTCTGCACAGAATACCGGTTGTCAGGGACTAGTGGTATGAAGCAGGATATGCCAGAACCAGCTTAGCTACAACATAGTTATTCGTCGTGCAGATTTCTGTGCTAGATATCAGTGATGCAGAGAAGCCATTTCTAGGTGTAGTGCAAAGTGAGATCTGTGGTGTGCTGTGCACACTTTCGCTTTAGCTTTAGGTGCACTGCAGTGCTCTTCGCTATGCATAGTGGAAAGAGTGTATGGTATGCTTTCAAGAAGCAGAGAATATTGCTATGGTAGAGAGGTTTTAGAAGAAAAGTGCACATGCCAGGCGTGTTTTGGCAGTAGCAGAACTTCCCAGCAGAGTGTTCTGTGAGAGGGGTAGACGGCACTTCACCTCCCTCAGCCTGAAATCGCTTCTTGCTACAAACCGCCATTAAGGAAACCACACTGCACTGAGGTGCTCTGCACAGAATACCGGTTGTCAGGGACTAGTGGTATGAAGCAGGATATGCCAGAACCAGCTTAGCTACAACATAGTTATTCGTCGTGCAGATTTCTGTGCTAGATATCAGTGATGCAGAGAAGCCATTTCTAGGTGTAGTGCAAAGTGAGATCTGTGGTGTGCTGTGCACACTTTCGCTTTAGCTTTAGGTGCACTGCAGTGCTCTTCGCTATGCATAGTGGAAAGAGTGTATGGTATGCTTTCAAGAAGCAGAGAATATTGCTATGGTAGAGAGGTTTTAGAAGAAAAGTGCACATGCCAGGCGTGTTTTGGCAGTAGCAGAACTTCCCAGCAGAGTGTTCTGTGAGAGGGGTAGACGGCACTTCACCTCCCTCAGCCTGAAATCGCTTCTTGCTACAAACCGCCATTAAGGAAACCACACTGCACTGAGGTGCTCTGCACAGAATACCGGTTGTCAGGGACTAGTGGTATGAAGCAGGATATGCCAGAACCAGCTTAGCTACAACATAGTTATTCGTCGTGCAGATTTCTGTGCTAGATATCAGTGATGCAGAGAAGCCATTTCTAGGTGTAGTGCAAAGTGAGATCTGTGGTGTGCTGTGCACACTTTCGCTTTAGCTTTAGGTGCACTGCAGTGCTCTTCGCTATGCATAGTGGAAAGAGTGTATGGTATGCTTTCAAGAAGCAGAGAATATTGCTATGGTAGAGAGGTTTTAGAAGAAAAGTACACATGCCAGGCGTGTTTTGGCAGTAGCAGAACTTCCCAGCAGAGTGTTCTGTGAGAGGAGTAGACGGCACTTCACCTCCCTCAGCCAGAAATCGCTTCTTGCTACAAACCGCCATTAAGGAAACCACACTGCACTGAGGTGCTCTGCACAGAATACCGGTTGTCAGGGACTAGTGGTATGAAGCAGGATATGCCAGAACCAGCTTAGCTACAACATAGTTATTCGTCGTGCAGATTTCTGTGCTAGATATCAGTGATGCAGAGAAGCCATTTCTAGGTGTAGTGCAAAGTGAGATCTGTGGTGTGCTGTGCACACTTTCGCTTTAGCTTTAGGTGCACTGCAGTGCTCTTCGCTATGCATAGTGGAAAGAGTGTATGGTATGCTTTCAAGAAGCAGAGAATATTGCTATGGTAGAGAGGTTTTAGAAGAAAAGTGCACATGCCAGGCGTGTTTTGGCAGTAGCAGAACTTCCCAGCAGAGTGTTCTGTGAGAGGGGTAGACGGCACTTCACCTCCCTCAGCCAGAAATCGCTTCTTGCTACAAACCGCCATTAAGGAAACCACACTGCACTGAGGTGCTCTGCACAGAATACCGGTTGTCAGGGACTAGTGGTATGAAGCAGGATATGCCAGAACCAGCTTAGCTACAACATAGTTATTCGTCGTGCAGATTTCTGTGCTAGATATCAGTGATGCAGAGAAGCCATTTCTAGGTGTAGTGCAAAGTGAGATCTGTGGTGTGCTGTGCACACTTTCGCTTTAGCTTTAGGTGCACTGCAGTGCTCTTCGCTATGCATAGTGGAAAGAGTGTATGGTATGCTTTCAAGAAGCAGAGAATATTGCTATGGTAGAGAGGTTTTAGAAGAAAAGTGCACATGCCAGGCGTGTTTTGGCAGTAGCAGAACTTCCCAGCAGAGTGTTCTGTGAGAGGGGTAGACGGCACTTCACCTCCCTCAGCCTGAAATCGCTTCTTGCTACAAACCGCCATTAAGGAAACCACACTGCACTGAGGTGCTCTGCACAGAATACCGGTTGTCAGGGACTAGTGGTATGAAGCAGGATATGCCAGAACCAGCTTAGCTACAACATAGTTATTCGTCGTGCAGATTTCTGTGCTAGATATCAGTGATGCAGAGAAGCCATTTCTAGGTGTAGTGCAAAGTGAGATCTGTGGTGTGCTGTGCACACTTTCGCTTTAGCTTTAGGTGCACTGCAGTGCTCTTCGCTATGCATAGTGGAAAGAGTGTATGGTATGCTTTCAAGAAGCAGAGAATATTGCTATGGTAGAGAGGTTTTAGAAGAAAAGTGCACATGCCAGGCGTGTTTTGGCAGTAGCAGAACTTCCCAGCAGAGTGTTCTGTGAGAGGGGTAGACGGCACTTCACCTCCTCAGCCTGAAATCGCTTCTTGCTACAAACCGCCATTAAGGAAACCACACTGCACTGAGGTGCTCTGCACAGAATACCGGTTGTCAGGGACTAGTGGTATGAAGCAGGATATGCCAGAACCAGCTTAGCTACAACATAGTTATTCGTCGTGCAGATTTCTGTGCTAGATATCAGTGATGCAGAGAAGCCATTTCTAGGTGTAGTGCAAAGTGAGATCTGTGGTGTGCTGTGCACACTTTCGCTTTAGCTTTAGGTGCACTGCAGTGCTCTTCGCTATGCATAGTGGAAAGAGTGTATGGTATGCTTTCAAGAAGCAGAGAATATTGCTATGGTAGAGAGGTTTTAGAAGAAAAGTGCACATGCCAGGCGTGTTTTGGCAGTAGCAGAACTTCCCAGCAGAGTGTTCTGTGAGAGGGGTAGACGGCACTTCACCTCCCTCAGCCTGAAATCGCTTCTTGCTACAAACCGCCATTAAGGAAACCACACTGCACTGAGGTGCTCTGCACAGAATACCGGTTGTCAGGGACTAGTGGTATGAAGCAGGATATGCCAGAACCAGCTTAGCTACAACATAGTTATTCGTCGTGCAGATTTCTGTGCTAGATATCAGTGATGCAGAGAAGCCATTTCTAGGTGTAGTGCAAAGTGAGATCTGTGGTGTGCTGTGCACACTTTCGCTTTAGCTTTAGGTGCACTGCAGTGCTCTTCGCTATGCATAGTGGAAAGAGTGTATGGTATGCTTTCAAGAAGCAGAGAATATTGCTATGGTAGAGAGGTTTTAGAAGAAAAGTGCACATGCCAGGCGTGTTTTGGCAGTAGCAGAACTTCCCAGCAGAGTGTTCTGTGAGAGGGGTAGACGGCACTTCACCTCCTCAGCCTGAAATCGCTTCTTGCTACAAACCGCCATTAAGGAAACCACACTGCACTGAGGTGCTCTGCACAGAATACCGGTTGTCAGGGACTAGTGGTATGAAGCAGGATATGCCAGAACCAGCTTAGCTACAACATAGTTATTCGTCGTGCAGATTTCTGTGCTAGATATCAGTGATGCAGAGAAGCCATTTCTAGGTGTAGTGCAAAGTGAGATCTGTGGTGTGCTGTGCACACTTTCGCTTTAGCTTTAGGTGCACTGCAGTGCTCTTCGCTATGCATAGTGGAAAGAGTGTATGGTATGCTTTCAAGAAGCAGAGAATATTGCTATGGTAGAGAGGTTTTAGAAGAAAAGTGCACATGCCAGGCGTGTTTTGGCAGTAGCAGAACTTCCCAGCAGAGTGTTCTGTGAGAGGGGTAGACGGCACTTCACCTCCCTCAGCCAGAAATCGCTTCTTGCTACAAACCGCCATTAAGGAAACCACACTGCACTGAGGTGCTCTGCACAGAATACCGGTTGTCAGGGACTAGTGGTATGAAGCAGGATATGCCAGAACCAGCTTAGCTACAACATAGTTATTCGTCGTGCAGATTTCTGTGCTAGATATCAGTGATGCAGAGAAGCCATTTCTAGGTGTAGTGCAAAGTGAGATCTGTGGTGTGCTGTGCACACTTTCGCTTTAGCTTTAGGTGCACTGCAGTGCTCTTCGCTATGCATAGTGGAAAGAGTGTATGGTATGCTTTCAAGAAGCAGAGAATATTGCTATGGTAGAGAGGTTTTAGAAGAAAAGTGCACATGCCAGGCGTGTTTTGGCAGTAGCAGAACTTCCCAGCAGAGTGTTCTGTGAGAGGGGTAGACGGCACTTCACCTCCCTCAGCCTGAAATCGCTTCTTGCTACAAACCGCCATTAAGGAAACCACACTGCACTGAGGTGCTCTGCACAGAATACCGGTTGTCAGGGACTAGTGGTATGAAGCAGGATATGCCAGAACCAGCTTAGCTACAACATAGTTATTCGTCGTGCAGATTTCTGTGCTAGATATCAGTGATGCAGAGAAGCCATTTCTAGGTGTAGTGCAAAGTGAGATCTGTGGTGTGCTGTGCACACTTTCGCTTTAGCTTTAGGTGCACTGCAGTGCTCTTCGCTATGCATAGTGGAAAGAGTGTATGGTATGCTTTCAAGAAGCAGAGAATATTGCTATGGTAGAGAGGTTTTAGAAGAAAAGTGCACATGCCAGGCGTGTTTTGGCAGTAGCAGAACTTCCCAGCAGAGTGTTCTGTGAGAGGGGTAGACGGCACTTCACCTCCCTCAGCCTGAAATCGCTTCTTGCTACAAACCGCCATTAAGGAAACCACACTGCACTGAGGTGCTCTGCACAGAATACCGGTTGTCAGGGACTAGTGGTATGAAGCAGGATATGCCAGAACCAGCTTAGCTACAACATAGTTATTCGTCGTGCAGATTTCTGTGCTAGATATCAGTGATGCAGAGAAGCCATTTCTAGGTGTAGTGCAAAGTGAGATCTGTGGTGTGCTGTGCACACTTTCGCTTTAGCTTTAGGTGCACTGCAGTGCTCTTCGCTATGCATAGTGGAAAGAGTGTATGGTATGCTTTCAAGAAGCAGAGAATATTGCTATGGTAGAGAGGTTTTAGAAGAAAAGTGCACATGCCAGGCGTGTTTTGGCAGTAGCAGAACTTCCCAGCAGAGTGTTCTGTGAGAGGGGTAGACGGCACTTCACCTCCCTCAGCCTGAAATCGCTTCTTGCTACAAACCGCCATTATGGAAACCACACTGCACTGAGGTGCTCTGCACAGAACACCGGTTGTCAGGGACTAGTGGTATGAAGCAGGATATGCCAGAACCAGCTTAGCTACAACATAGTTATTCGTCGTGCAGATTTCTGTGCTAGATATCAGTGATGCAGAGAAGCCATTTCTAGGTGTAGTGCAAAGTGAGATCTGTGGTGTGCTGTGCACACTTTCGCTTTAGCTTTAGGTGCACTGCAGTGCTCTTCGCTATGCATAGTGGAAAGAGTGTATGGTATGCTTTCAAGAAGCAGAGAATATTGCTATGGTAGAGAGGTTTTAGAAGAAAAGTGCACATGCCAGGCGTGTTTTGGCAGTAGCAGAACTTCCCAGCAGAGTGTTCTGTGAGAGGGGTAGACGGCACTTCACCTCCCTCAGCCTGAAATCGCTTCTTACTACAAACCGCCATTAAGGAAACCACACTGCACTGAGGTGCTCTGCACAGAACACCGGTTGTCAGGGACTAGTGGTATGAAGCAGGATATGCCAGAACCAGCTTAGCTACAACATAGTTATTCGTCGTGCAGATTTCTGTGCTAGATATCAGTGATGCAGAGAAGCCATTTCTAGGTGTAGTGCAAAGTGAGATCTGTGGTGTGCTGTGCACACTTTCGCTTAGCTT
>JAKWBO010001098.1:0-19015 GCA_034336685.1 Luscinia luscinia
TCCCAGTGATGTCCCCAGTGATGTCCCCAATGTCCCCAATGTGTCCCCATGTCCCCAATGATGTCCCCAGTGCCCCAGTGATGTCCCAATGTCCCCAATGTGTCCCCATGTCCCCAATGATGTCCCCAATGTCCCCAGGTGCTGTTCACGGGCCTGGTGGCACTCAGAGCTGTCCCCAATGATGTCCCCACTGATGTCCCCATGTCCCCAATGTGTCCCCATGTCCCCAATGATGTCCCCAATGATGTCCCCATGTCCCCACTGATGTCCCCAATGATGTCCCCAATGTCCCCAGGTGCTGTTCACGGGCCTGGTGGCACTCAGAGCTGTCCCCAATGATGTCCCCATGTCCCCACGATGTCCCCACTGTGTCCCCGTGTCCCAGGGTGCTGTTCACGGGCCTGGTGGCACTCACAGCTGTCCCCAATATCCCCAGGTGCTGTTCACGGGCCTGGTGGCACTCAGAGCTGTCCCCAATGTGTCCCCACTGATGTCCCCATGTCCCCAATGATGTCCCCAATGTCCCAGGTACTGTTCACGGCCTGGTGGCACTCAAGCTGTCCCCAATGATGTCACCCAATGTGTCCCCATGTCCCCAGGTGCTGTTCACGGGCCTGGTGGCACTCAGAGCTGTCCCCAATGTCCCCAGGTGCTGTTCACGGCCTGGTGGCACTCAGAGCTGTCCCCAATGATGTCCCCACTGTGTCCCCAGTGTCCCCAGGTGCTGTTCACGGGCCTGGTGGCACTCAGAGCTGTCCCCAATGTCCCCAGGTGCTGTTCCACGGGCCTGGTGGCACTCAGAGCTGTCCCCAATGATGTCCCCAATGTCCCCAGGTGCTGTTCACGGGCCTGGTGGCCTCCCCGGCGCTGCTGCTCGCTCTGGCCTCGCTGGGCGGCGCCGCGGCCGCCTCGGTGCGGGACTGCAGCCACCTGGTGACCGACGGCGCGTCGCAGGACGCTCAAGTTCCTGTGCGCCCTGGGGCGGGCGTGGCCATCGTCACCCCCAGTGGCTGCTCCAGGTGACACTGGGGGCTGGGGACACTGGGGACAATCGGGAGGATTGGGGACGTTGGGGACACTGAAGTTCCTGTGCGCCCTGGGGGCGGGGCGTGGCCATCGTCACCCCGCAGTGGCTGCTGCAGGGTGACACCGGGGGGCTGGGGGGCTGGGGGTTGGGGACACTGAAGACTACTGAGGATGGGGACAGTCTAGGGATTGGGGACCACTGAGAGTACGTGAGACATTGGGGACTTTGGGAAAGTGGGAGGATTTGGGGACACTGGGCATTATTGGGTACATTGAGAATATTAGAGATCACTGATGGAATTTGGGACACTGGGGACTTTGAGAAATGGGAGTTTGGGGACACTGGGGACATTGGGGAACACTGGGACGTACAGGGACACTAGGAACATTATGGGAGGTTTGGGGACATTGGGGACACTGATGGAACTTGGGACACTGGGGACACTGGGGACATGTGAGACACTTTGGGATGTTTGGGGACACTGGGGAGGACATTGGAGGCATTGGGGGATTGAGGACACTGGGGACGTCGAGGAGTTGGGGACACTGGGGGATTGGAGACATTGGGGACATTGGGAGATTTGGGGACACTGGGGATTGGGGACATTTGGGACACTAGGGACAGTCAGAGGTGGTTGGGGACACTCAGGGACGCTGGGGACATTAGGGTCATGGAGGTTTGGGGACATTGGGGGTTGGGGACATTGGAGACATTGGGATTTGGGGACATTGGGGACAATCAGAGGATTGGGGACACTGGGGACAATCAGGGGATTGGAGACACTGGGGATTTGGGGACATTTGGGATATCAGGGGTTGGGGACATTGGGGACACTGTGGAGTCAGTGACACTGAGAGGACATTGGGGACACTGGGGACATCGGGGGCTTTAGGGGATTGGGGACATTGGGGACACCAGGGAGTTGGGGACATTGGGGACACTGTGGGGTCAGTGACACTGAGGGATTTTGGGACCTTGGGGATGGGGACAATCAGGGAGTTAGGGACATTGGGATGTTTGGGGACACTGGGGACACGGACATCGGGGGTCATTGGGGGATTGGGGACATTGGGGACACCAGGGGGTTGGGGACATTGGGGACACTGGGGACATTAGGGTCATTGAGGGTTTGGGGACATTGGGGGTTGGGGACATTGGAGACATTGGGATTTGGGGACATTGGGGACAATCAGGGGATTGGGGACAATTGAGGGTCTTGGGGACACTGGGGACATTGGGGGTTGGGGACATTGGGGACATTGGAGACATTGGGATTTGGGGACATTGGGGACAATCAGGGACTGGGGACACTGAGGGGCTTGGGGACATTGGACGGTCGGGGACAATCACGGGGCTTGGGGACATTTGGGGACATTGGGGACACTGTGGGGTCAGTGACCCTGCGGGGACACTGGGGTGGCCTTGGGGACACTGGGGTGGCCTGGGGGACACGGGGGCACGTTGGTGACGCCGCGGTGACGCCGCTGTCCCCAGAGCTCCCACGGCGGGCGCGCGCTGCCGCCCGGCCCCTTCCTGCCGCGGGACCCGCCCCTGGAGCGTCACTTCCGCTTCCGGCTGCGCGCGGCGCTGGCGCGGGCTCGGAGCCGGCCGCTGCTGCAGGTGACGTCACTGTCCCAATGTCACCTAGTGTCACCCAAACCCAGCCCCTGCTGCAGGTGGCGTCACTGTCCCCAATGTCACCCAAACCCAGCCCCTGCTGCAGGTGACGTCACTGTCCCCAATGTCACCCTAACCCAGCCCCTGCTGCAGGTGACGTCACTGTCCCCAGTGTCACCTAAACCCAGCCCCTGCTGCAGGTGACGTCACTGTCCCCAATGTCCCCAATGTCACCTAAACCCAGCCCCTGCTGCAGGTGACGTCACTGTCCCCAGTGTCACCCAAACTCCAGCCCCTGCTGCAGGTGACGTCACTGTCCCCAGTGTCACCCAAACCCAGCCCCTGCTGCAGGTGACGTCACTGTCCCCGATGTCCCCAATGTCACTCCAAACCCAGCCCCTGCTGCAGGTGACGTCACTGTCCCCAATGTCCCCAATGTCACCCAAACCCAGCCCCTGCTGCAGGTGACGTCACTGTCCCCAGTGTCACCCAAACCCAGCCCCTGCTGCAGGTGACAGTGACGTCACTGTCCCCAGTGTCCCCAGTGTCACCCAAACCCAGCCCCTGCTGCAGGTGACAGTGACGTCACTGTCCCCAATGTCCCCAGTGTCACCCTAACCCAGCCCCTGCTGCAGGTGACGTCACTGTCCCCAATGTCACCCAAACCCAGCCCCTGCTGCAGGTGACGTCACTGTCCCGATGTCCCCAATGTCACCCAAACCCAGCCCCTGCTGCGGGTGACAGTGACGCCACTGTCCCCAGTGTCCCCAGTGTCACCCAAACCCAGCCCCTGCTGCAGGTGACAGTGACGTCACTGTCCCCAGTGTCACCCAGTGTCCCCAAATGTCCCCAATCCTCAAATGTCCCCAATGTCCCCAATCCCATTTCCCCAATTTCCCCCATTTTTTCCCTTTTTCTTCCATTTTTTGTCACTGTCCCCAATGTCCCCTCACTGTCCCCAGTGTCTCCTTTTCCCAAATTCCCCCAATGTCCCCAATGTCCCCAAGTGTCCCCAATCCCATTTTCCCCGATTTCCCCTCGTTTTTTGTCAGTGTCCCCAATGTCCCCTCATTGTCCCCAGTGTCCCCTCAGTGTCCCCACTGTCCCCTCAGTGTCCCCTCTGTCCCCTCAGTGTCCCCTCACTGTCCCCTCTGTCCCCTCAGTGTCCCCTCAGTGTCCCCTCACTGTCCCCACTGTCCCCTCAGTGTCCCCTCTGTCCCTCAGTGTCCCTCAGTGTCCCCTCTGTCCCCAGTGTCCCCTCAGTGTCCCCACTGTCCCCTCTGTCCCCAGTGTCCCCAGTGTCCCCTCAGTGTCCCCAGGTGTCCCTCACTGTCCCCAGTGTCCCCTCTGTCCCCTCAGTGTCCCCAGTGTCCCTCAGTGTCCCCTCTGTCCCCAGTGTCCCCAGTGTCCCTCAGTGTCCCCTCTGTCCCCACTGTCCCCAGTGTCCCTCAGTGTCCCCTCTGTCCCCAGTGTCCCTCAGTGTCCCCAATGTCCCCTCACTGTCTCCAGTGTCCCCAGTGTCCCTCAGTGTCCCCAGTGTCCTCAGTGTCCCCTCTGTCCCCAGGGCTACCAGGTGCACGTCACCCCCAGCGATGCAGCCGTGTCCCCAGGACATGAGGGACATTGTCACCTGCTGCGGTGGCACCTTCCTGCCAGAGGCACCACGGGAGCACCGGGTGAGGGACAGCGGGACAGGGGGACACTGGGGACATTTGGGACACTGGGGATTGGGGACATTAGGGACATTGGGGACACTGGGGATTGGGGACATTGGGGGATTGGGGACACTGAGGGACATTGGGGGATGGGGGACACTAAAGGACATTGGGGGCACTGGGGACAGTGGGGGATTGGGGACACTAAGGGACATTTGGGACATTGGGACAGAGGGACACTGGGGATTTGGGACACCGGGACATTGGGGACAGAGGGGATTGAGGAAATTGGGGATTGGGAACACTGGGGACATTAGGGATTGGGGACACTGAGGGGACATTGGGGACACTGGGGGATTAGGGACATTAGGGACGGGGGACACTGAGGGGACATTGGGGACAATGGGGGATTGGGGACATTGGGGGATTGGGGACACTGAGGGACAGTGGGGACAGAGGGGACATTGGGGACAATGGGGACCTTGGGGGATTGGGGACACTGAGGGGATTGGGGACACTGGGGACACTGAGGGATTGGGGACAGAGGGGGATTGGGGACTTTGGGGACATTGGGGATTGGGGACACTAAAGGGACATTGGGGACACTGGGGGATTGGGGAAATTGAGGGGATTAGGGACACTGGGGACACTGGGGGATTGGGGACACTAAAGGGACATTGGGGGCACTGGGGACAGTGGGAGACTGGGGACACTGAGGGAACATTTGGGACAATGGGGACATTTGGGGACATTGGGGATTGGGGGATTGGGGACATTGGGGGATTGGGGACATTGGGGACACTGAGGGGACATTGGGGATTGGGGACACTAAAGGGACATTGGGGACAGAGGGGATTGGGGAAATTGAGGGATTGGGGACATTGGGGACATTGGGGATGGGGGACACTAAAGGGACATTGGGGACACTGGGGACAGTGGGGGCATTGGGGGATTGGGGACACTGGGGAATTTGGGACACTGAGGGGACGTTGGGGACAGTGACAAAAATGGAAGAAAAAGGAAAAAAGTGGGCAAAATGGGATTGGGGACATTGGGGACATTTGGGCACTATTGGGGTTTTGGGGTTTTTGGGGTTTTCCACCGGATTTTTGGTATTTTTTTCACCTGGTTTTGTGGTTTTTGTTTTTCTCACCGGGATTTTGTGGGATTTTTGGGTTTTTGGGGTTTTTCTGTTTCTCACGGGGTTTTTGGTATTTTTCACCTGTTTTTTGGGGTTTTTTTGTTTTTTTCACCGGGTTTTTGGGGTTTTTTGGGGTTTTTTCACCAGTTTTTTTGGGTTTTTGGGGTTTTTTCCACCGGCTTTTTGAGTTTTTTTGGTTTTTTCACCGGGTTTTGAGTTTTTTTGGTTTTTTTCACCGGGTTTTGAGGTTTTTATGTTTTTTTCACCAGGTTTTTGGGGTTTTTTGGGGTTTTTTCACTGGGTTTTTGGTTTTTTTCACTGGATTTTTGGTTTTTGGGTTTTTTCACCGGGTTTTTTGTGTTTTTTATGTTTTTTTCACCGGTTTTTGGGGTTTATTAGGTTTTTTTTCCACCGGGATTTTTGGGTTTTTTTCACTGGATTTTTCGTTTTTTCACCGGGTTTTTTGTGGTTTTTATGTTTTTTCACCAGGTTTTTGGGGGTTTTGGGTTTGTTTTCACCGGGTTTTGGGGTTTTTTCACTGGATTTTTTCGTTTTTTCACCGAATTTTTTGTTTTTTCACCGGGCTTTTTGGGGTTTTTTGGGTTTTTTTCACCAGATTTTTGGGGTTTTTTCCGGATTTTTGGGTTTTTTCACCAGCGTTTTTGAGGTTTTTGGTTTTTTCCACCGGGTTTTTGGGGATTTTTCACTGGATTTTTTTGGTTTTTCACCGAATTTTTCGTTTTTCACCGAATTTTTCTGCTTTTTCACCGGGTTTTTTGGGTTTTTCACCGGGTCTTTTGTGGTTTTTGGGTTTTTTGTGTTTTTATGTTTTTTCACTGGGTTTTTGGGGGTTTTTGGGGTTTTTTCACCGGGTTTTTGGGTTTTTTTCACTGGATTTTTCGTTTTTTCACGGGGTTTTGGGTTTTTTCGCCAGGTTTTTGTGGTTTTTATGTTTTTTTCACCGGGTTTTTGGTTTTTTGTATTTTCGGTATTTCTAACTCGATTCTTTCCCGCAGCCCGAGGTGCTGGTGATCTCCTGCCCCAGCACCGCCCGCCTCTCTTTTTGGGTTTTTTGGGTTTTTTTTTCACCGGGTTTTTTGTGTTTTTATGTTTTTTTCACGGGGTTTTTGGGTTTTTTTCACGGGGTTTTTGGGTTTTTTTCACCGGTTTTTGGGTTTTTTTCACCGGGTTTTTGAGTTTTTGGGGTTTTTTCACCGGATTTTTGGGGTTTTTGGGGTTTTTTCATCAGATTTTTGGGGTTTTTTTCGGATTTTTGGGTTTTTTCACCGGGTTGTTTGAGGTTTTTTGTTTTTCACTGGGTTTTTGTGGTTTGTATGTTTTTTCACCGGGTTTTGGGGTTTTTTGTTTTTTTTTCCACTGGGTTTTTGGGGTTTTTCACCGAATTTTTCGTTTTTTTCACCGGGTTTTTTGGGTTTTTTCACACGGGTTTTTTGAGATTTTTGGGTTTTTCACCGGGTTTTTGAGTTTTTTTGTTTTCTTCACCAGGTTTTTGGTGATTTTGTATTTTGGTATTTCTAACCTCTCTTTCCCCCAGCCCGGGGTGCTGGTGATCTCCTGCCCCAGCACCGCCCCGCTCTGGGTTTTTGGGGTTTTTGGGGTTTTTTCCCACCGGGTTTTTATGTTTTTGTGGTTTTTTCACCGGGTTTTTGTTTTTGTTTTGGTGGGGTTTTTGTTTGTTTGTTTGTTTTTTGGGGTTTTTTGTTTTTCTCACGGGTTTTTGGGGTTTTTGGGGTTTTTTCACTGGATTTTTGGTTTTTCCACCGGGTTTTTTGGTTTTTTTGTTTTGTTTTGTTTTTGTTTTTTTCACCAGTTTTTTTGGGTTTTGGGGTTTTTTTCAACGGATTTCTTGGGTTTTTTCACCGGGTCTTTTGGGTTTTTTGGGTTTTTTTCACTGGGTTTTTGGGTTTTTGGGTTTTTTCACCAGGTTTTTTGTAATTTTTGTATTTTCGGTATTTCTAACCCTCTTTTCCTGCAGCCCGGGGTGCTGGTGATCTCCTGCCCGCAGGACCGCTCCGCTCTGGCTCCGCTCGCGGCCGCGCGGCTCCCGCTGCTCTCGGCCGAGTTTCTCCTCTCGGGGCGCTGCGGCAGCGCCTCGAGCTCGCCCCGTTCCTGCTCGCCCCCTGGAGCCCTCAGCCCCGCCCGGAAACCCAAAACCCCGCCGAAAAACCCCAAATCAAAACCCCCATGGAAAACTCCAAATTCCGCCCAAAAATCAAAAAATTCCCATCAAAAAACTCCAAATTCCGCCCAAAAATCAAAAAATTCCCATCAAAATCCTCCAAATTCCTCCCAAAAACCTCCAAATTCCGCCCCAAAATCCTCAAATTCGAACCAAAAACCCTCAAATTCCTCCCCAAAATCCTCAAATTCCTCCCAAAAATCAAAAATTCCCATCAAAATCCTCCAAATTCCGCCCAAAAACCTCCAAATTCCACCCCAAAACCTCAAATTCCACCCAAAAATCAAAAATTCCCATCAAAATCCTCCAAATTCCACCTCGCAAAATCCCCAAATTCCACCCAAAATTCAAAATCCCGAAGAAAAACCCTCAAATTCCACCCCAAAATTAGAAGATTCCCGTCAAAATCCACCTGAGTTCCTCCCAAAACGCCGAATTCCTCCCAAAATCCAAAATTCCCAACAAAAAACCCCAAATCCCGATCAGGAAACCCCAAATTCCGGCCAAAATTTAAAAATTCCGCTGAAAAAACTCAAATTCCACCCAAAATCATCAAAATTCCGCTGGAAAATCCCCGAATCCCACCCAAAAATCCAAATCCCCCCAAAATTCCGCCCAAAATCCCAAAATCCCGCCCCGAAAAAAAACCCAAATTCTTCCCAAAAATCCCAAAATTTTGCTCAAAATCCCAAATCCCCCAAAAACCCCCAACCCCAATTTTGGGGTCCCAAATCCCCAGGAGCCCCCTGACCCGGAGCGGGTGGAGACCCCCAAAATCCCCAAATTCCGGAAACCCCAAAATCCCCAAATCCCGCCCAAAACCCCAAATTCTTCCCAAAAATCCAAAAATTCCTCCCAAAAATCCAAAAATTCCTCCCAAAAACCCAACCCCAGCCCATAGCCCCCCGAGCCCCCCCGAACCCGGAGCGGGCGGAGACCCCCCAAAATCCCCCAAAAACCCCAAATTCAGGGAAACCCCAAAAACCCAAAATTCACCCCAAAATTCCCCAAATCCCCCAAAAAGCCTCAAAAGCGGCCCCGGGTCGCTCCGAGGATCCCGACCCCGATTTTGGGGTTCAGGAGCCCCCCGACCCGGAGCCGCTGGGGACCCCGAAAATCCCCTCAAAAACCCAAATTCAGGGAAACCCCAAAACCCGAATTTACCCCAAAACCCGAAATTTACCCCAAAACCCGAATCCGCCCTCAAAAACCCAATTTAGCCCAAAATCCTCAAATCTGCCCCTAAAATCTCCAAATCCCCCAAAAATCCTCAAATCCCCCCAAAAACCCAAATCTGCCCCAAAATCCTCAATCCCCCAAAAACCCAACTCCCCAAAAATCCCCAAATCCCCCAAAAGCGGCGCCGGGCTTCCCTCCCCCAGCCCCAGTTTTGGGGCCCTCCCAGAGCCCCCCGCACCGGAGCTGCACGCGACCCCGAAATCCGGGGGCCCCAATAAAGTGAATTTGGGATTTTTTGGAAAATTTTGGGGTTTATTTCGAATTTTTGGGGTTTATTTGGAATTTTTGAGTTTTATTTTATTTTGGGGTTTTTTGGAATTTTTGGGGTTTATTTGGAATTTTTGGGGTTTATTTGGAATTTTTGGGGGTTTATTTCGAATTTTTGGGGTTTTTTGGAATTTTTGGGGTTTTTTGGAATTTTTGGGGTTTATTTGGAATTTTTTGGGGTTTGTTTTGGAATTTTGGGGTTTATTTGGAATTTTTTGGGGTTTATTTGGAATTTTTGGGGTTTATTTCGAATTTTTTGGGTTTTTTAATTTTGGGGGTTTATTTCAAATTTTTTGGGGTTTATTTGGAATTTTTAGGTTTTTTGGAATTTTTGGGGTTTATTTTGGCATTTTTGGGGTTTTTTTAATTTTTGGGGTTTATTTGGAATTTTTGGGGTTTTTTGGAATTTTGGGGTTTTATTTCGAATTTTTGGGGGTTTTTAGGAATTTTTGGGGTTTTTTGAGTTCGAGGTGCAAAAAAAAATCTGGAATTTGGGGGAGGGGTTAGGGACATTTTTGGGGACATTTTTGGGGATGCCCCGTGGGAATTTTGGGGACATTTTTGGGGCCATCAGGGACCCCTTGGGGACACTTTGGGGACTTTGGGGACCTTTTGGGGGCTTTGGGGACATCGGGACCTGTCTGGGGACACCGGGGACACTTTTGGGGACCCTCCTGGGGAATTTGGGGACATTTGGGGACATTGGGACCCCTGATGGCACCAGGGACACTTTGGGGACACCAGGAGCCCCTTGGGGACACCAGGGACATTTTGGGGACATTGGGGTCCGCCTTGGGGACACTTTGGGGACATCGGGGATCCTTTGGGGACACTTGGGGATCCCCGTGGGAATTTGGGGACACTTTGGGGACACTGGGGGCTCTTTGGGGACTCCCAGGGGTTGGGGACACCAGGGACCCCTTGGGGACATCCACGTTTCCTTGGGGACATTCTGGGGACCCTTTTGGGGACACTTTGGGGACTTTGGGAACCCCTTGGAAATCTGGGGACACTTTGGGGACCCCCTGAGAACTTTGGGGACACCAGAGACCCCTTGGGGACACCGGGGACACTTCTGGGAACACTTTGGGGACACTTTTGGGGACACCAGGAGCCCCTTGGGGACACCAGGGACACTTTGGGGACATTTTGGGGACAATCGGGACCCCCTGATGGCACCAGGGACCCTCCTGGGGACACTTTGGGGACCTTTTGGGGGCTTTGGGGACATCGGGACGCGTCTGGTGACGCCAGGGACCCTTTGGTGACGTTTGGGGACATCAAAACCCCTTTGGGGACCCCAAAGTGACACTGGTGGCTTTAGCCCCGCCCCTTGATCCTCAGCCAATCAGCGCTCGCGGGCTGGAACAAACCAGCCAATGGCAGCGCAGGAAAGGCAGGACTTCCGTTACCATGGCAACCCGCGGGCCTGGTCGCCATGACAGCCAGCGCTTCCGGGTTCTCTTCCTGCTCTTGCCGCTCTCAGCCAATCAGCGCTCGCAGGCTGGAACAAACCAACCAATGGCAGCGAAGGAAAGCGCGGGACTTCCGTTACCATGGCAACCCGCGGGTCTGGTCGCCATGACAACTAGCGCTTCCGGGTTCTCTTTCCGCCATTGCCGCTCTCAGCCAATCAGCGCTCGCGGGCTGGAACAAGCCAACCAATGGCGGCGCAGGAAAGGCGGGACTTCCGTTACCATGGCAACCCGCGGGCCTCGTCGCCATGGCAACCAGCGCGTCCGGGTTCTCTTCCCGCCATTGCCGCTCTCAGCCAATCAGCGCCCGCCAATGGTGACGTTGCAGGGCGGGAGCGGCGTTGCCATGGAGACGGAACTGGGTGGTTGCCACGGTAACGGGGGCGGCCGGGCCTGAGGCGGGAAAAGCGGAAAAGGTAAAAATGGACGGAAAAGGGACGGGAATTGGCGTGGGAGGGACTGGGAGGGACTGGGAGCGGCTGGGAGGGACTGGGAGCGACTGGGAGCGACTGGGATGGACTGGGAGCGCGACTTCCAGGACCCCATTTCCCCTCAGGACCCCATTTCCTTCCAGGACCCCATTTCCCTTCCAGGACCCCATTTCCTTCCAGGACCCCATTTCCCTTCCAGGACCCCATTTCCCTCAGGACCCCATTTCCCTCCCAGGACCCCATTTCCTTCCAGGACCCCATTTCCTTCCACGACCCCATTTCCCCTCAGGACCCCATTTCCTCCCAGGACCCCATTTCCTTCCAGGACCCCATTTCCCTCAGGTCCCCATTTCCCTTCCAGGACCTCATTTCCCTCAGGACCCCATTTCCTTCCAGGACCCATTTCCTCCCAGGACCCCATTTCCCTTCCAGGACCCCATTTCCCTTCCAGGACCCATTTCCCTCCCAGGACCCCATTTCCTCTCAGGACCCCATTTCCTTCCAGGACCCCATTTCCCTTCCAGGATCCCATTTCCTCAGGACCCCATTTCCCTCAGGACCCCATTTCCTTCCAGGACCCTATTTCCCTTCCAGGACCCCATTTCCCTTCAGGACCCCATTTCCCCTCAGGTCCCCATTTCCCTCAGGACCCCATTTCCTTCCAGGACCCCATTTCCTCAGGACCCCATTTCCCTTCCAGGACCCCATTTCCCTCAGGACCCCATTTCCCCTCAGGACCCATTTCCTTCCAGGACCCCATTTCCCTTCCAGGATCCTATTTCCTTCCAGGACCCCATTTCCTTCCAGGACCCCATTTCCCTCAGGATCCTATTTCCTTCCAGGACCCCATTTCCCTTCCAGGACCCATTTCCCCTCATGACCCCATGTCCCCTTCCAGGACCCCATTTCCTTCCAGGACCCTATTCTCTTCAGGACCCCATTTCCCTTCCAGGATCCCATTTCCTTCCAGGACCCCATTTCCCTTCAGGACCCCATTTCCTTCCAGGACCCCATTTCCTTCCAGGATCCCATTTCCCCTCAGGACCCCATTTCCTTCCAGGACCCCATTTCCCTTCCAGGACCCCATTTCCTTCCAGGACCCCATTTCCCTTCCAGGACCCCATTTCCTTCCAGGACCCCATTTCCCCTCAGGACCCCATTTCCTTCCAGGACCCCATTTCCTTCCAGGACCCCATTTCCCCTCAGGACCCCATTTCCCTTCCATGACCTGATCCTCGTGGCCCCGCCTCCATTTCCCATCGCGGTTTCCCATTGGTCAGAGGAAAAGGCGGGAACCGGAAGCCGCCGCTTCTGATTGGCTGAGGGAAAGCGCGGGAAAGCGGCGGCGGGGGCGCTTTCCTTCCGGCGTGCACCGCGCGGGGAACTGGGGTGAACTGGGAGGGTCTGGGATGAACTGGGAGGGACTGGGAGGAATTGGAAGATACTGGGAGGGACTGGGATAAACTGGGATGAACTGGGATTACCTGGGGGCTCAGGGAGAGACTGGGATGGACTGGGAGAGACTGGGATGGACTGGGGGAATTGGGAGGACTGGGGACAGCCTATACTGGTCCATACTGGTCCTTACTGGGAACTGTCCCCTCACAGGTCACTGATGGCCGAGCCCTGCCCAGACCCTGGCAGTGATTCCCAGTGCTCCCAGTAACTCCCAGTAACTCCCAGTTCCCCATTCCAGTATGGAAGGGCTCATCCCCTCACACTTTGTGCTGCGCTCCAGGTGAGGCTCCCAGTGCTCCCAGTAACGCCCAGTAACTCCCAGTAACCTCCCAGTGCTCCCAGTATCCCCATTCCCAGTGCTCCCAGTATCCGCCATTCCCAGTGCTTCCAGTAACAACCCAGGAACTCCCAATAACCTCCCAGTAACTCCTAGTAACAACCCAGGAACTCCCAGTAACCTCCGAGTATACCCTGCTACCAGTGCTCCCAGTATCTCCCATTCCCAGTTCTCCCAGTATCCCCATTCCCAGTGCTCCCAGTATCCCCATTCCCAGTGCTCCCAGTATCCCCATTCCCAGTATCCCCCATTCCCAGTGCTCCCAGTATCCCCATTCCCAGTGCTCCCAGTATCCCCATTCCCAGTGCTCCCAGTATCCCCATTCCCAGTATCCCCATTCCCAGTATCCCCATCCCCAGTGCTCCCAGTATCCCCATTCCCAGTGCTCCCAGTATCCCCATTCCCAGTATCCCCATTCCCAGTATCCCCATTCCCAGTGCTCCCAGTATCCCCCATTCCCAGTATCCCACATTCCCAGTGCTCCTAGTATCCCCATTCCCAGTTCTCCCAGTATCCCCATTCCCAGTTCTCCCAGTATCCCCCATTCCCAGTGCTCCCAGTATCCCTCATTCCCAGTGCTCCCAGTATCCCCATTCCCCATTCCCAGTGCTCCCAATATCCCCATTCCCAGTGCTCCCAGTATCCCCATTCCCCATCCCCAGTGCTACCAGAATCCCCATCCCCAGTGCTCCCAGTATCCCCGGCTCCCCATTCCCAGTGCTACCAGTATCCCCCATTCCCAGTGCTCCCAGTATCCCCATTCCCCATTCCCAGTGCTCCCAGTATTCCCCATTCCCAGTGCTCCCAGTACCCCCATTCCCAGTGCTCCCAGTATCCCCCATTCCCAGTATCCCCCATTCCCAGTGCTCCCAGTATCCCCATTCCCAGTATCCCCATTCCCAGTTCTCCCAGTATCGCCATTCCCAGTGCTCCCAGTATCCCCATTCCTCCATACAGATCCCTGGGGCGGAGCTTGAGCTGGAAATGGGCGTGGCCATGACTTGGAGGCAGAGCTCAATGCCCAAGGGGCGGGCCAGCGCTTGAGGCAGAAAAGGGGCGGAGCCAGCGATTGGAGGCGGAGCTTGTAACAGAAAGGGGGCGGAGTCAGACACTGAGGTGGAGCTCAATGCCCTGAGGGGCGGAGCCAGCGATTGAGGCGGAGCTGGAGGCCGAAAGGGGCGGAGCCAATCAGCAGCAAATGAACTCAATGCCCTAAAGGGGCGGAGCCAGCGATTGGAGGCGGAGCTTGAAGCAGAAAGGGGCGGAGTCAAACAATGGAGGTGGAGCTCAATGCCCTGAGGGGCGGAGCCAGCGATTGGAGGCGGAGCTTGAAGCAGAAAAGGGGCGGAGTCAGCGCTTGGAGGCGGGGCTTGAAGCAGAAAGGGGCGGAGCCAGCGAGTGGAAGCAGAGCTGGAGGCAGAAAAGGGCGGAGCCAGCGGTTGGAGGCGGAGCTTGAAGCAGAAAAGGGGCGGAGCCAGCGGATTGGAGGCGGAGCTTGAGTCGGAAAGGGCGGAGCCAATCAGCCGTGAAGGAGCTCCATGCCCTGAGGGGCGGAGCCAGCGATTGGAGGCGGAGCTTGAGGCGGAAAAGGGGCGGAGCCAAATCCTGCAGATGGAGCTGGAGGCGCTGAGGGGGCGGAGCTTTGGCAAAGAGGGGGCGGAGCCAAGCCCGGAGCAGGTGAGGGCTCCCAGTAACTCCCAGTAACTCCCAGTAACTCCCAGTAACTCCCAGTAACTCCCAGTAACTGCCAGTCTCACCTGTCCCAGCTGTTCTGGGTTTGTGTCAGGGCTGGAGCCACCCTGGGAGGGACCAGGGACACCTGGGGGACTTGGGGTGACATGAGGGACACCTGGGGATTGGGGACACACCTGGGGATGCTGGGGACACACCTGGGGATTGGGGACACACCTGGGGATTGGGGACACACCTGGGGATTGGGGACACACCTGGGGATGCTGGGGACACACCTGGGGATTGGGGACACACCTGAGGACGCTGGGGACACACCTGGGAATTTGGGGACACAGTTGGACATGCCGGGGACGCTGGGGACACACCTGGGGACGCTGGGGACACACCTGGGGATGCTGAGGACACACCTGGGAATTTGGGGACACACCTGGGGACGTTGGGGACACACCTGGGGATGCTGGGGACACACCTGGGGATGTTGGGGACACACCTGGGAATTTGGGGACACACCTGGACATGCCTGGGGACATTGGGGACACACCTGGGGATTTGGAGACACACCTGGGGATGCTGGGAACACACCTGGGAATTTGGGGACACACCTGGGAATTTGGGGACACACCTGAGGACGCTGGGGACACACCTGGGGATGCTGGGGACACACCTGGGGACACTGGAACACACCTGGGGATTTGGGGACACACCTGGAGACGCTGGGGACACACCTGGGGACATTGGGACACACCTGGGGACATTGGGACACACCTGGGGATTTGAGGACACACCTGGACATGCCTGGGGACATTGGGGACACACCTGGGGATTTGGGGACACACCTGGGGACATTGGGACACACCTGGGGATTGGGGACACACCTGGGGATTTGGGGACACACCTGGGGATGCTGAGGACACACCTGGGGATTTGGGGACACACCTGGGGACATTGGGACACACCTGGGGATTTGGGACACACCTGGGGATGCTGGGGACACACCTGGGGGCGCTGGGGACACACCTGGGGATTTGGGGACACACCTGAGGACGCTGGGGACACACCTGGGGATTGGGGACACACCTGGGGATTGGGGACACACCTGGGGATTTGGGGACACACCTGGGGACACACCTGGGGATTGGGGACACACCTGGGACATTGGGGACACACCTGGGGACACACCTGGGGACATTGGGGACACACCTGGGGATGCTGGGGACACACCTGGGGATTTGGGGACACACCTGGGAATTTGGGGACACACCTGAGGGACGCTGGGGACACACCTGGGGACACACCTGGGGACACTGGAACACACCTGGGGATTTGGGGACACACCTGTAGACGCTGGGGATACACCTGGGGATTTGAGGACACACCTGGACATGCCTGGGGACATTGGGGGACACACCTGGGGATTTGGGGACACACCTGGGGACATTGGGACACACCTGGGGATTGGGGACACACCTGGGGATGCTGAGGACACACCTGGGGATTTGGGGACACACCTGGGGACATTGGGACACACCTGGGGATTTGGGGACACACCTGGGGATTTGGGGACACACCTGGAGATGCTGAGGACACACCTGGGGATTTGGGGACAAACCTGGACATGCCTGGGGACGTTGGGGACACACCTGGGGACGTTGGGGACACACCTGGGAATTTGGGGACACACCTGGGGACGCTGGGGACACACCTGGGGATTTGAGGACACACCTGGGGACATTGGAACACACCTGGGGATTTGGGGACACACCTGGACATGCCTGGGGACGTTGGGGACACACCTGGGGACACCTGAGGGACATTGGGGACACACCTGGGAGTACCTGAGGGCACCTGGGGACATTGGGGACACACCTGGAGAACATTAGGGACACACCTGGGGGTCCCCAGGTGTATTTGGGGTCCCCCAGGTGTATTTGGGGTCCCCAGGTGTATTTAGCGTCTCTCAGGTGTATTTAAGGTCTCAGGTGAGCTCAGTCCCTCACTTGTGCTTTCCCCAGGTGTGTTTGGGGTTCTCCAGGTGTATTTGGGATCCCCAGGTGAGCTCAGTCCCTCACCTGTCTGTCCTCAGGTGTATTTGGGGTCTCTGAGGTGAGCTCAGTCTCACCTGTCTGTCCTCAGGTGTATTTAGGATCCCCAGGTGAGCTCAGTCCCTCACCTGTGCTGTCCTCAGGTGTATTTGGGATCTCTCAGGTGAGCTCAGTCTCACCTGTGCTGTTCCCAGGTGTATTTGGGGTCCCCTAGGTGTGTTTTGGGTTCCCAGGTGTGTTTGGGGTCTCTCAGGTGAGCTCAGTCTCACCTGTCTCTCCCAGGTGTGTTTAGGATCTCTCAGGTGTATTTGGGGTCCCCAGGTGTATTTAGGGTCTCTCAGGTGTATCTGGGGTCCCCAGGTGTGTTTAGGCTCTCCCAGGTACATTCAGGTCTCACCTGTCTCTCCCAGGTGTGTTTAGGCTCTCCCAGGTACATTCAGTCCCTCACCTGTCTCTCCCAGGTGTGTTTAGGCTCTCCCAGGTACATTCAGGTCTCACCTGTCTCTCCCCAGGGTGTGTTTAGGCTCTCCCAGGTACATTCAGTCCCTCACCTGTCTCTCCCCAGGTGTGTTTAGGCTCTCCCAGGTACATTCAGTCCCTCACCTGTCTCTCCCCAGGTGTGTTTGGGCTCCCCCAGGTGTGTTTAGGCTCTCCCAGGTGCATTCAGGTCTCACCTCTCTCTCCCAGGTGTGTTTAGGCTCTCCCAGGTGCATTCAGGTCTCACCTGTCTCTCCCAGGTGTGTTTAGGCTCTCCCAGGTACATTCAGGTCTCACCTGTCTCTCCCAGGTGTGTTTAGGCTCTCCCAGGTGCATTCAGTCCCTCACCTGTCTCTCCCAGGTGTGTTTAGGCTCTGCCAGGTGCATTCAGGTCTCACCTGTCTCTCCCAGGTGTGTTTAGGCTCTCCCAGGTGCATTCAGGTCTCACCTGTCTCTCCCAGGTGTGTTTAGGCTCTCCCAGGTACATTCAGGTCTCACCTGTCCCTCCCAGGTGTGTTTAGGCTCTCCCAGGTACATTCAGTCCCTCACCTGTCTCTCCCCAGGTGTGTTTAGGCTCTCCCAGGTACATTCAGTCCCTCACCTGTCTCTCCCCAGGTGTGTTTAGGCTCTCCCAGGTGCATTCAGTCCCTCACCTGTCTCTCCCAGGTGTGTTTAGGCTCTCCCAGGTGCATTCAGGTCTCACCTGTCTCTCCCAGGTGTGTTTAGGCTCTCCCAGGTGCATTCAGGTCTCACCTGTCTCTCCCAGGTGTGTTTAGGCTCTCCCAGGTGCATTCAGGTCTCACCTGTCTCTCCCAGGTGTGTTTAGGCTCTCCCAGGTACATTCAGTCCCTCACCTGTCTCTCCCAGGTGTGTTTAGGCTCTCTCAGGTACATTCAGTCCCTCACCTGTCTCTCCCCCAGGTGTGTTTAGGCTCTCCCAGGTGCATTCAGGTCTCACCTGTCCCTCCCAGGTGTGTTTAGGCTCTCCCAGGTGCCTTCAGGTCTCACCTGTCTCCCCAGGTGCTGCTGGCCCGCTGGCGACAGAAGGTTTTCCAGCTGCTGCTGCAGGTGAGGCTGCACCGGAGCCAGGAGCTGCAGCTGCAGGGACAGGTGAGAAACACACCTGGGACAGGTGAGGCACACCTGGGACACACAAATACACACCTGGGACAGGTGAGACACACAAATACACACTGGGACACACCTGGGACAGGTGAGACTACACCTGGGACACACAAATACACACCTGGGACAGGTGAGAGCACAGACACACCTGGGACACACAATATACACCTGGGACACACTTGGGACAGGTGAGAGCACACCTGGGACAGGTGAGTGGACACTAGGACACACCTGCGACACACCTGAGACAGGTGAGAGCATAGACACACCTGGGACAGGTGAGACATACCTGGGACACACAAATACACACCTGGGACACACCTGGGACAGGTGAGGGGACACTGGGACACACGGACACACCTGGGACAGGTGAGAGACACACCTGGGACAGGTGAGAGCATAAACATACCTGAGACAGGTAAATACACACTTGGTACAGGTGAGATACACCTGGGACAGGTGAGAGGATAGACACAACTGGGACAGGTAAATACACACTTGAGACAGGTGAGACATACCTGGGACAGGTGAGAGGGTAGACACACCTGGGACAGGTAAATACACACTTGAGACAGGTGAGACATACCTGGGACAGGTGAGGAGACATGGGGACACACCTGGGACAAGTAAGGGGACACTGGGATAGGTGAGAGCACACCTGGGACAGGTGAGGCACAACTGGAACACACCTGGGACAGGTGAGACACACCTGGGACAGGTGAGGGACATGGGGACACACCTGGGGCAGGTGAGACACACCTGGGACAGGTAAGGGGACACTGGGACAGGTAAGGGGACACTGGGACAAGTGAGACACACCTGGGACAGGTGAG
>JAKWBO010001099.1:0-18998 GCA_034336685.1 Luscinia luscinia
GGTTCAGGTCCTATGCAGCGAGGACGGCGATAAGAGTGGCCAAACGGCACTCCGAGCCCCGAGTGACCGTGTAGACGAGCTCGGCTGATACGTGCTGCCGCGACCTTGGAGAGCTGCAACGGCGCCGACGAAAACAGAGGTATGGAAAGGCAAGCAGCATATGATTTATTTTAGTGCATTCCTTCAGAAAAGGCAAGTTAGGGGTATAGACTTGCAGAAGGAATTGCCGGGTTATTAGCTTATGGGTATGCACAGGGGTGCTTTGTAAATCCGCATACAGTGCATGAGTTGAGTGAGTGGAAAAAATTAGGAGATAAAATTATGGGAATTAACAATAGGGGATGATAAAACAGCCAAGAAGTTAGGGAAACTATGGCGTGTTGAAAATAATGAGCTATTAAAGTATCAAGCAGAAAAGAATGCTGCGCAGCAAGCTACGACCGCACAGGATAAGAACAGAGCTTACAGTAGAGAGCCAGCAGATGCAGTGCAATTGCCACCTAGTGTTCCTGCAGTATATTTGCCGCCGGTACAGCTCGTAGATGCAGGGACTGGAACAGACTCTGGTGGTTGCTCGCAGCCTCGGCCCACCTGTGTGGCCAGATCCAGCACCCCTGTACCGCAAGCCTCAGACTCCCGCATTCGGTGGAGCCGATCCCTGGACAGGATCTGACCTAGCGGAGGCCATGGCAAGGGAGCGGCGGGAGGCACGGGCGACCTTAGCAAAAGATCGCATGGCTCGGGGGACCATGATGCGCTGCAGATAGCAACAGAATTGGCCTGTCCAGTCACTTTTCAACCTGCACAAGGAGGGGTCTGCTGGCAAAGTATTACTGCTCTTGATTGGAAATTGTTGTCGCAATTGAGAGAAACTGCAAGTAAATGGGTCTACAAGTGAGCCTGTTAAACAAATGTTAGATTATTTGTTTGGAACTCAGGTGCTGTTACCAGCAGACTGTAGAGGCATAGTGGAACTTATATTCTCGCAACATCAGCAGTTACTCTTTAACGCTCATTGGTCAGCATTAGTTAACGAATGTGTGTCAATACGGAGGGAAGCAGCTGATCCGTTAAATGGTGTCACAATGGATGAGCTTATGGGGTTAGGTCCATATACTCGTAGGGAAGCTCAGGCGACAATAGGGCCAGATAAGTGTCGGGAAGCTATGCAATTAGTTCAGTCGGCTATAGATAAAGTAAAGGAGCCTGGTGGGGTGCCCTTTTATATGCAAATGAAGCAGGGACCAGACGAGACCTTGGGAGCTTTTGTAGATAAGGTTGCAGCAGCTATTGAAAGAGCAGGAGTTCCGATTTACATGCACGGTATCTTGTTAAAGCAATGTGTTATGCAAAACGGAAAGCCTGCCACTAAATCTCTTATAAACACTTTGGGACCTCAGTGGGTGATAGAGGAAGCCTTAGAGAGAGCAGCAGCAATGGCCACAGGAAATCAAGCCCTATTAGTGGAGGCTATTAAGGACTTAGGGGTAGGGCTTAAGAAGCAGGCAGAGGCAGCTCAGACTCAGGTGATGGCAGCTCTTGCACCTCTCCAAGTGAACGCAGCAGTCAGCCGTCAGTCATCTCAAGGAGGGCGAGTGAAATGCTTTCGATGCGGGGGCATGGGACACGTACGCAAGGAGTGTGCCGCAGTGGGCGTATGGTGTCAGAAGTGCCGAGCTGACACCCATAACACCAATGCCTGTCGCAGACGGTCGGGAAACTACAACACCAGCGCGAGTCGCAGCCGCCGCGCGCCGACACAAGCAGCCGCTGCAGCACAGCTACCCCCGCCTCCACAACCATCCAGCGACTTCAACCAGCTACAAGGGGCAGCCTCGGCTTGGACCTGGCAGCCGCAGTAGAAACAACGCTGATGACTACTCACCCTCATAAGATCCCCACGGGTGTTAAAGGACCTATAGTAATAAACGGGGAAGTAATGGGAGCATTGCTTCTCGGCAGGTCATCTGCATCTGTGCTGGGACTATTTGTGCTGCCAGGCGTAATTGATGCTGACTATGTGGGAGAAATCATGATAATGGTTTACACGCTTTATCTGCCTGTGCAAATACAACAAGGACAAAAATTGGCACAACTAATTCCTTTGCCTCAATTTACCAGGACTATCCAACCTTGTAACCAGAAGCCCCGAGGAGAGAAAGGATTTGGATCTACCGGAGGACTGACACTGTTAACTTTGGATTTGACAGACAGACCGAAAATGAAAGTTTGTCTGGAGTACCAGGGCCATAAGCACTTCCTTACTGGACTTATGGATACAGGAGCTGATTCCAGCATTATTGCACCATCATGCTGGCCACCACACTGGCCACTACAACCCTCCGCCACTACAGTTACCGGAGTGGGTGGAATGACTCTGGCCAGCCGATCACCGATGCTGCAAGTAACTATAGATGGTAAAACCATTACAACAACTTTCTCCATCACACAATTGCCACCCACTGTACAATGCCTCATTGGACGGGATGTACTGTCTCAGCTAGGAGTGGTCCTTACAACTGAGCACCCTTTGGCATAATGGCCATTGCCTGAACTTTCCCAATTCCCCTTACCTGGAAAACAAACACACCGGTATGGGTTTCGCAATGGCCTTTAAAACGGGAAAGTCTTCAGCAGGCACATATCCTAGTTGAGGAACAACTGCAACAGGGACATTTACAACTATCCACTAGCCCATGGAATACACCCATTTTTGTTATAAAAAAGAAATCTGGGAAATATCGATTGTTACATGATCTGAGAGCTGTTAATGAACAAATGGAAGCAATGGGGGCTTTACAACCTTGACTACCTAATCCTGCAATGTTACCAGAAGGTTGGCCACTGTTAATTATCGATTTAAAGGATTGCTTTTTTACAATTGCGTTGCATCCAAAGGACACTCAAAGATTTGCTTTTACTTTGCCTGCAATAAACAGAGAAGGTCCGGATAAAAGATTTGAGTGCACAGTGTTACCACAAGGGATGCGCAACAGCCCCACCTTGTGTCAGTTGTTTGTAGATGCTGCTCTACAACCCTTGCGACGACAGTGGCCCACAACAACAATATATCAATATATGGATGATGTTTGCTCAAAACCAAGAATTTTCGGATCAACAAATACAACAAATTCAGGCAACTCTAATGGATTATAATTTAGTGATAGCTTCAGAAAAGATTCAGCGTACAACCCCATGGAAGTATCTTGGCCTACTCCTGCGTGATCAAACAATTACTCCACAAAAATTAACCTTGCAAACGGACATTAAAACCCTTAATGATGCACAGAAGTTGCTCGGAGATTTACAGTGGTTAAAGCCAATTGTCGGCATCCCTAACAACTTGCTATCACAGCTTCGTCCGCTACTGAGGGGTACGGATCCAACCACACCAGTCACCCTGACTGCAGAACATCGTCAAGTTCTTCAGGAAATTACGGACTGTATTGTACAAGGACAAGTACGGCGACGAGACCCAGATCATCCTGTGGACTTAACAATTTGGTATGACACTGAACATCCTCTGGGAGCATTGTCTCAATGTTTAAAAAAACGGGGGAGACATGGGCACTGGAATGGCTCACCCCACCACTACAGCAAAACAAAACTCTGGTTCAAAAAATCGAGGCTTTAGCTATGCTGATCCAGAAGGGCCGGGAACGTGTACTACAGGTCTCGAGTCAAGAGCCAGCTACAATATACCTGCCCATGAAAAAGGACGATCTACGGCGGTACCTGAACAACAGCGAGGAACTGCAGAAAGCGGTACTCAACGGAGGCAGCATCATTTCAACTGAGGTGTTGTCATCACCGCCACTGCAGGGGATCGGGCAAACTACCTGGCTCACACGACCAAAGCAGGAAGCTGTCCTATTTCAGGGGCCTTGACCATCTACACGGATGCTGGACAGAAATCTCGAACAGCTGCCAGAACTTGGCAAGAGAAGGGACAATGGGTGCATAAAATATTGACAGCAGAAGAAGCAGACACTTTACAAACCTTAGAGCTATTAGCAGTAGTATGGGCAATGGTAACATTTAAGGAACCATTGAATATAGTTACTGATTCACTTTATGTGGCAGGTGTGGTAAAAAGAATTGAGACAGCAGAAATCAAGGAAGTAGGGAACAAAAGATTGTTTGAATTATTTCTACAATTACAGAAGGCAATAAAAATGAGGGAACATTAGTATGCAGTAATTCATGACAGGAGCCATAAGTGGGATATTGGATTAGGAGAGGGCAATGCTCGATCTGATAAATTAGTCTCCTTAGCACAAAGGTCATCAATACCAAGGGTAAAAGTTGCTGTTGAAGCTCATTCTATTTTCCATCAAAATGCAAAGAGCCTAAAACAGGAATTTGGAATCACTCTTGCAGGAGCCTCAGCTATAGTAAAAGCTTGTCCTATATGTAGTAACCATAATGGGGGTTGTGGTATAGGTTTAGGGGTAAACCCTCGAGGTACAGCTGCCAATGAACGCTGGCAGACGGATGTTACTCATGTAATTTCATTTGGTCGTTTAAAATATCTTGCTTAGCCCACTGCGCCCTGCTCCATTCTGGAGTGCTGAAAATGGGATCAGTGACCCCTCAGGCCTCTTAGTTCTTCTGACTGAGCCTTGTCTCTGCAGTGACTGTGCAAATGTTGAGAAGTCCAAGGAAAGGCTGCAGCAATGCATTGGGATCCCGGAGCCAGGAGCCTTGAGTCTGCATCAGAAGAACACCAAGCAGGAGGAGGAAGGTTCAGCCCAGGCAGAAAAGGCAGAGGAGAAGGACAGGATGGAGGTTGGTTTTGGAAATGAGACTGGTTTTCCGTTGAAAACTTGTCTTGCCCCTTCTTGTATAGTGGAGGACTTGGCTGCACTCGAGGCAAATGACCCCACATTGCAGAGCGAGCTGGGAGTCAAGAGGCAGACATTGGAGGAATTGCAGCTTCAGAGGGATCAGCTGGAGCAAGAGAGGGATGATGTTACTACGGCTCTGGACACATTATTGCTAGGCAGCACCAGTGGGAGTGGGACTTGTGCCAGCCGGATCAGCCCAGACGCTGTTTCTGGCAGTAGAAGACAGGGAAACTGCTTTGCACACCTGGCTCAGAATTGCCCATGAATTTATTAGCCAGGGATACCTGTGTTCATCAGCAATGTTGTATATGCTTCTGCAAAATTTCTTTGGGCAGCTACAGAGCCTCTAAAACAGGGATTGGAGCTGGGGAAGGGTCTGGAGCCCAGGTGTGACAATGAGGGGCTGAGGGAGTTCCTCTGTTGGTCAGTCCTTGAGACTGGGGTATCAGAGTGGGGAAGGTGACACCTCCTGTTCTGCTTGGACTCAAAGCTTGGGAAGATCTTTCCCAACAGAAATGATTCAATGAGTCTCCTTTTAAATTCCAGGACGGGACACAGTTTCTGGAGTGTAGAAAGCCAGTGCTGCTGTCTTTTCAGGTTGGGGGTTGTGAGAGGGATGAAGATTCACATTTTTAAGCAAGGAGCTTGCCTGGGATATAATCTTGAAGGTTTTTCCTCCCCTCCTCAGGCAAGTGAACGTGAAAGGCACCATGAAGAGGTGTTAGAGCAATGGGAAGAAGAGAAGGCAGAGGGAGAGCAGGAGCACCAGGAAGTGCTGTTTGAGATGAGGCAGAACGTTGCCAAAATACCAGACGAGCAAGAGGAGGAACAAATCAGCTTTGAAAATGCCAGGCAAGAGGTAATGATTGTGAAAGGAGAACTGGTGTGATTTTTTGCAAGGCTGGAACTGTGGGAGATGGCAGGATATGGGGCTGTGTGGAGCATGTCCTCCTTGTCTTTTACATTGAATTTGGGGTGGTGAAAGGTGAACGGGGCAATCTTTGGGGCCAGGAATGAGCCCTCTCCTAGGAAGCCAGGCAGAAACATCAGCTTTCAGCTGAGATGTGAGTGCTGCTCTTGTGCTCTGTTTTTCTAAGATATACCTCAGAGTATCTTCACTGTTCTCTTCCTGCTGCACTTTTGGTGTGTACTGGCAGGTGTTCATAGCCAAAGTGAGTTTATAGGACTTCTCTTTTGTGGGCATGGGGAGGGCAGAGCAGGAATGCTGACAAGTTGTCCATATCCATTGTGAATCTGGTGCTGTCAGGACAGGGAGAAATGGAAAGTTGTCCTTTCCCTTTCCTCACGGGCTCTGCTGTGGCTGACAGTGACAAGCTGTGGCTGTAGCCTCTGACTGCTTTGTTCTGTTTGACTGGAGGTGGAAGAGCTGACATCCCAGCTGGCAGCCTCCCGAGAGTCCCAGGAATCGATCGTCCAGGGAGAGCAGCAAGATGTGAGCTGGGCCGAGGAAGAGCCAAGGCAGAAACTGTTGGACGTTGAATACATCCAGAAGATGGTTCAGGAGGCAGAAAAGAAGAACAAGAAGCTGCAAATGTACCTGCAAATCCTGGAGAGGGAATGGAGTCAATGGGAAGAAGTGGCTCAGCAAAATTCCCAATTGCAGGCTTCAGTGACCGTCCTAGAGAAGGAGAAAGCCAGGTAAAGGAAAGCCTGTGGGACTCTGCATTGTGGTCAATGGATTCCCTCTTGGCCATCTTTGCACATGCCAGGGGCTCTGGCAGCATTTCCTAAGTGGCAGAATCTGAACTCTCCAAGCAGACATGTCTCATTATCTCAGTGTTACGTCTCATTTTATTTCCCTTGATGCCTTTAGTTAAAGTTTTTCTGAAGACAAAGGCTCTTGGGGGTAGCTCTTTCCCTTTTGGGACTGTTGTGTTGTTAGGTTAGGTGGGTGTGTTAACACTGCCCAAGCTGCAGTGTAAGGAGTTGGATACATCCATCAACTCCCACCTCGGGTCCTGTAACTTGAAGCCTCTGGGATCTGGATCAGCCTGGCATCTGATGCCTTTGCTGGGCAGAACCATCTTAAGGCCCTGATTGCTGATCTAGGCCAGATTGTCCTCGGTGGCACCCAAAAACCAAGAATGTCTCTGTTGGATCATTCCTCATAAAATGCCTGGCGGGAGTCAAGCAGGGTCCCTGACACCTCCACAGTCACAGGCATGACTGACTGTGCAAAAATGCAAGAAACAAGACCAAGGTTAGGGGGGCTCCTCCTGCCAGTCTTCAGTGCCACAGGATTCACATTTCCACCTGAAAAAGAAGGCAGGGCATATAGGCAGGAACTCTTGCTTCTTTCAGGACCAAAAGCAGAGTGGGCACATGATGGGCTGTGACTGCATGGGGAGCAAACAGCCAAGTTATTTAGACAAAGCTCATCAGACTGAGCAGTTTTTCCCTGAGGTGGTGCAAGTCCTAAGAGTTTATAAAATGTGATACCATGTAGTAATGAGCTGTATGCTTTCCTTTTAGGCTGATTCTGTCTCTGGAGGAAAAGAACCTGTGCCTCAGAACCCTGGAGGAAAAGAACCGGGCCCTGACAAATCACGTGTGTCAGTTCCGTTCTGCTCTTCAGCAGGCTGAACATCTCTCTCTAAAACGCACAAAACAAGTGCAGGAGCTCAACACCCAGGTAAGCTGTGCACTGGCATCCTCTTCTCCATGGACACACAACACACCTTTGGCTTGGAGGCCCCAACCTTCTTCCCCTCCCAGCAGCATCCACTGCTGCCGTGTTCTGCCCACGGCTGCTGCTGCACCCTGAGGCCAAGGCTGGACCTGGTGTGTGCTGCCGATGGTTTCCCCCATTCTCTTGTGGGTCCCAGCAGGAAATCTGGGAGGAGAAGCAGCAGCAGACTCCTCTGGAGCTTCTCTGTCCCTGTGTTAGCAGAGTTGTGCCAGATGGAGTTGGTGCCTGTGCTGGGCACTGAGCAGTGTGGGGACACAGACGTGGCTGTGCCAGGCTGGGCAGGGCACTTCCAGCACAGCCACTTGAGGCAGTGTTCAGAGCTGCAGCCTCAAGGGTGTCCATTGCCTTCCTTTCCCTGTTTTCCCCACTTTTGTCTCCATTGCAATCCTTGGTTCTGCACCTTCTGTTTCCTGCCTGTTTTTTGCCTGAAGTCCTTTCTCCTTAGCTGCTCTCCCTACTGCCCACTCTGCTGCCTCAGGAGCAGCCCTGTCCCTGAGGCTCTGTGCATCCATCTTCCAGATCCAGACTCTGCTGGAGGCACTGATGGAGAAGGCAGCTCAGCAGGAGACTCAAGAGAAGCAGCTGGAAACTGAGGTGTCTGAGCTGCGTGTGAGGCTCCAAAGCTCTGAGGAAAGAGCAGAGGCCATGGCCACACAGTGTAAGGCCATGGAGCTGGAGCTGAGGAAGACACAGGCTCAGAGAGACCAACTAAATGCTCAAAATCAGGAGCTGCAGAAACTGTTGGAGGAAAGGGAGCAAGGTACAGCTTCTCTCCCATCCATTCACTGCCCTATCCTGTCACCAGTGGGGATTTCTAATCCCATGCACAGGAAAAGGGGAGTGCCCAGACAGGGCAGATGGGAAAACAGAACCAGCAGGAGATTTATCCATTGTAGTGCCAGTGAAAGCCTTTTCTCTAGAAAGATGCCATGGCTGGCAGTGCCATGTGGCTGTGCTATGGCTGATCCTGTGCACAGCTGGTGCCTTTCAGGTGGTGTCTGTGCTAAGGAGCTGTAGCTGGATGCCTCAGCTCAATTCCCCCAAATTGCAGCCCCTGCAGAGCCTCCAGGCTATTGATCCCTCTGGAGCAGGGCTGCACAGGCTCCCTGGTGTCTCTTGGATTGCTCACTCTGCACAAGCCCAAGAGCAAATACATTTTCCTAATCCTCTGAACCCTGCCCCTTTCATTCCTGCTTTTTTCTTTGTGTGGAAGTTTCCTTCATTTCTGTCAGCTTTGGAGCCCTAGTGGACCTAGGGCGTGTCAAACACATGCAGGCAGAGAAGACAGTGCTGTTGTCTCTGCAGGATGCACATCAATTTGTCTTTGCTTTGCTTTTCCCCATCTCCTTCCCCTTCCCTGCTGCAGATTGGTTGAATGCAGAACTCAAGCACTATTCTCGAGAAACTCTCCTGGAGAAAGAGGCCACTAAAAGGAAGGAGGAGGCGGAGACGCTTCGTCAGGAGGTGGCATCTCTGAAGTGGAAATTGGGGAACCTGGAGAAGGAAAGGAAGGATTTCCTGGTGAGATTGGCAGATGCCACAAGGGGCCATTTTGTAGCTCTGTTTGGACCTTGTATTAGTAGTTCTAAGGAGCACCTTTTTCCAGTTTAACTTTTCTATATTCAATCTTCTGAATAAGGAGGAAAAGATGCTGTAGTCATGTCAAAGCCACTTAGTGCTGAGGCTGCTGATTTCCCTCCATGCTGGAGTTCTGTGCCCTAGAAGCTTTAGTTCTCAATGTCCACACTGTCTCTCCTGGCATTGCATGGTTTGAGCAATTCCTCGTCTGCTAAGCCATGTTCACACTAATAAGTATCTGGATCTGGAGGGAGGGGTGAGAAGAGCAGGTTTGCTGTTCATAGGAAGGTGTTTGGCCTTGGCCATCTGAGAGCAGCCAGTGGGGAGAGAAGAGAGGAAAGCCAAGTGCTGATGCAGAGAAGGACGTGTGCCTGCAAGGGGAGAACAGGTCCTGAGTGGCAGCAGAGAAGGACAGCCTGATCTGGCCAGGGCTGCTCCAAGAGAGGGCAGTGGGGCTCTCGGGATGGTGCCATGGCAACTCTACACAGGAGAGGTGGAAAACCACTGCTATTGCCCCAACCCAGGGAATGGAATGCTGGGGGTGTTTGCTCTTCCCTTCCTCCCTGCTGGAGAGCACATCCTCGTGGCACTGCCCAAATTCTGCTTAGCATGGACTTGAAATGCTGGCTGCAGTTCTGGCAGCTCCTCCCCAAAGGAATACTGGAGTGGAGCTGCAAGAGGTTGGGGAAGGGCAGGAAGGGAGCTGGGACAGGCTGAGTGAGCTGGGAAAGATGCAGCATCAAGGGGAGGCCAGCAAAGGTCTGCAGCATGCTGAGAGGCAGAGAGAGAGGGGCAGCCTGTGCCTGCCCCTGGGACAGGAGTCCAGATCTGGTATGGGAAGCAAACTGGGAGAGGGAATGAGTGACCCTTTTTCTTCCTGTTTTGCAGCATGAACGGGAATTGTGCCAGCAGCAGATAAGAGAGCTGGAAATGAAGAATGAGATGCATGCAGCTGGCATGCAAAGTCAGGAGGGAAGAATGCTGCCCAAGGAACAACTGGACATTGAAAAGGAAACCAAGCAAGAAATGTTGGACCTTGAGGCTTCTGCTTTGAAGGAAGGGAGAGGGAGCACTCTGAGTGCTGCACTGTCCAAGTATAAGATTGCCAGGGGGGCTCTGAAGAAACCATTTGCCTTCCTGAAGGGAAAGACATGTCTGCAGGTTGGCACTGGCTTTGAGCTTCAATCCACTGCAATGTCCCTGAATTATTCCAATGATATTTCCCATGAACAATTGGGACTGTCTATCCCTGTCAGTCCAGGCCTGCTTGGGCAAAGCAGCCTGGGCTGCAGCAGGCAGCCTTGTCTGTGTGCCTGGCTCCAGGCAGATAGCATTGACTGCCAGATTGTTTCCTGGCACGTCTGGAATGACTGAACAGCTCTGGAGCTTGCTGTTCAAATCATCTCCTGGCCAAAAGCTGGCCTTGGGGAGCTGCTTCTCCTGTGCCCACACAAGGGAAGGCAACACGTGGGGATTTGGATTTGGTGTGGGGAGGAATGGAGCAGGTCAGCAAAGTGATGGACTAAACCCAGCAGAGTTTTGTACTGGGAAGGCTGAAAACCAGCTGAGAAGGCTGGTGCTTTGAGGATGCTTCCTGTGATGGAGATTTCTGAGGTACAGCTTGTGTGGAGCTTGAAATAAGGGACTCATCTCTCTGTATACCTTGCAGGCTGCTGGATCACAGGAGGAGCAGCTGTTATTTATGTCAGAGACCAGACTGGAATCTGAGAAACCAGCTGCATCACAAGAAAAGGACAAGAAAAAGACAGCGTGGCCTGAATGGAGCACTGGGCCCAGGAGAACTGGCGAGCAGGTAAAATGGTCTTTTGCTGCCTCTGCAGAGCCTCAGGCTCCTCTGGAATACAAGCCTGTGGTGTCAGGAAAAGAGGAGTTGAAGGAGTTTGAAGCCCTCAGCAGTGCTTGAAGGCTCCTTCACCCCCTGGGCTTGGTTGCCCACCTTGCTCTCTGCTCCCATGTGGAATGCTCTGAAGTAGGGAGAGGGAGAGTTTGCTCCCTGCCCCTGGGCTAGCTCTGCAGGGGTTTGCTGTTGAAATCAGCTCCAGGCCAAAAGCTGGGCATGGGGAGCTGCTTCTCCTGTGTCCAGGCAAGGGTGGGCAACACGTGGGGCTTTGGATTCCGTGTGCAAAGGAATGGAGCAGGTGAGCAGAGTGATGAACTAGACTGAGCAGAGTTGTGTAGCAAGGGCTGAACAGCAGCTGCACTGCTGGTGCTTCGAGGATGCTTCCTAATACTGAGATTTCTGAAGGACAGCTTTTGTGATGTTGGAAATAAGGGAATCATCTCCTCTCTGCATACCCAGCAGGCTGCTGGAGCAGAAGGGGAGCAGCTGTCAGAGAACTCCAGGAAGTCCATGGAATGTATGTGGGATGTGGTTGCAACATCAGCAAAAGACAAGGCAGACGAGCATGAAGCAACCACTGAGCGCAGGAGGACTTATGAGGTAAAATGGGCTTTCAGTGCCTGTGCAGAGCCTCAGGCTCCTCTGGAACAGGGCACGTTAGCCCAGGTAGCACTTTGGAGTCCTCTACTTGTTTCCTTGCCTCTCCCTGTCCCTGCTGTGGGCACAGCCTTTTGTTTGTTCTCTCTGTTGTGGCAGCCCGTGGCTTTCACAAAGGCACCTTCACTCCACTGCCTCCCTTGCTGGCCCCGTGTCCCCGGACACACACTGGCCTCTCTTGCACAGCTGCCAGCAAGAGCTTCTTGCCCCCAGTGTTGTCTGGTGCAATTCAGGGTGTCTGAGCAGAGATCTCCTTGCCTTGATGTCCAGAGGTCCTTTTGCTCCATGTTTGCTGACAGGTTTCTGTGACCCTCTCTCCCATCCAATGTGCAGGTGGAACCTGAAGAGAGGAGTGTGGAGAGAACAGGTAGCAGCGCGAACATCCCGGACACCGTTAGACCGGATGTGCCCCAGCCTGCCCAGCAGAGTATGCCAACTTCTGCAGAGGTGAGAAAAGACTCTTCCCTGGTGGGACAAACACAGCCCTTGGCAAAGCACATGTCCTGCAGAAAGCAGAGGAGCAGCTGTGAGCTGAGCTGTTTTCCCCAAGCCAGACAAGCTCTGAGTGCTGCTCCCAGGGCTGGCATCTCCTGCACCTCAGAGCAGACAGAAGGCACTGTGCCAGAGCTGCTGAGGCTGCATGTGCTGCAAAGCCAGCATGAGGTGGGAGCAGCTGGATCTGCTGCCAGCCAGTCCAGAGCCACAAGCCCATGGTGTCAAAAAGAGGAGCTGGAGGAGTTTGAAGCCCTCAGCAGTGCTTGAAGGCTTCTTCTCCCCCTGGGCTTGGTTGCCCACGTTGTGCTCTGCTCCCACGTGGAATGCTCTGAAGTTAGGGAGAGGGAGAGTTTGCTCCCTGCCCCTGGGCTGGCTCTGCAGGGGTTTGCTGTTGAAATCAGCTCCAGGCCAAAAGCTGGGCATGGGGAGCTGCTTCTCCTGTGTCCAGGCAAGGGTGGGCAACACGTGGGGCTTTGGAGCAGGTGAGCAGAGTGATGAACTAGACTGAGCAGAGTTGTGTAGCAAGGGCTGAACAGCAGCTGCACTGCTGGTGCTTCGAGAAGGCTTCCCAGTACCGAGATTTCTGAAGGACAGCTTTTGTGGTGTTGGAAATAAGGGAATCATCTCCTCTCTGAATACCCAGCAGGCTGCTGGAGCAGAAGGGGAGCAGCTGTCAGAGAACTCCAAGAAGGCCAAGGAGTGTTTGCGGTGCATGTCTGAAACATCAGCAGAAGACAAGGCCGAGGAGCGTGAATCAACCACTGAGTCCACGGTGACTTCTGAGGTAAAATGGGCTTTCAGTGCCTGTGCAGAGCCTCAGGCTCCTCTGGAACAGGGCACGTTAGCCCAGGTAGCGCTTTGGAGTCCTCTGCTTGTTTCCTTGCCTCTCCCTGTCCCTGCTGTGGGCACAGCCTTTTGTTTGTTCTCTCTGTTGTGGCAGCCCGTGGCTTTCACAAAGGCACCTTCACTCCACTGCCTCCCTCGCTGGCCCCGTGTCCCCGGACACACACTGGCCTCTCTTGCACAGCTGCCAGCAAGAGCTTCTTGCCCCCAGTGTTGTCTGGTGCAATTCAGGGTGTCTGAGCAGAGATCTCCTTGCCTTGATGTCCAGAGGTCCTTTTGCTCCATGTTTGCTGACAGGTTTCTGTGACTCTCTCTCCCTTCCAATGTGCAGGTGGCCCCTGAAGGGAGAAGAACCAGAACTTTTAGGAGAGTGTTCCCCCCAGACTACTATACCTTGCCTGCCAACGAGTCTGACCAGGAAGATTCTTCAAGTTCTGAAGAAAAAAAGTCCTCCAGTAGCTCAGGGGAGCAGTAGCCCTCCTGCTGATGCACAGCCTGTGGAGGAAGGGGTCAGGGCTCCCCCAGGGCCACGCCGAGCCAGCTGCCCAGGATGTGTCCACATGGCTTTTGAGTCCCTCCAGCCATGGAGACTCCACCACCTCCCTGGGCAGCTGCCCCAGTGCTCGGCCACCCTCCCAGTGCAGAAGTGTCTTCTGAGCTGGCAGGGCCCCTCCTGTGTGTCACCTTGTGCCCGTGGCCCCTGGGGCTGTCCTGACCCCATCCCCTCTGCAGCCTCCCCCCAGGTATTTGTCCCCAGGCATGAGTTGCCCTGAGCCTGCTCTGCTCCAGGCTGGGCAGTCCCAGCTCTCTCAGGCTCTCCTCATGGCAGAGATGCTCCAGCCCCTGCATCACCTTCCTGGCCCTGTGCTGGACTCTGTGCTGGACTCTGTCCAGCCTGTCCCTGTCTCCTGTACTGGGCAGCCCAGCTCTGGGCCCAGCACTCCAGGGCTGGCCTCACTAGTGTGTGGCAGAGGGGAAGGATCCCTTTCCTCCACCGCAGTGGAGTGACACAGCTTACATATTCAGAAAGAATTGGCAGGATTTACAAGAAGGATTTCTGTTCCAAATCTTATGCGGAAAAAAGGAGCACTCTGAGGGAAGAAAAGCTGGGGTGAAGAGATTCTTCGAAGACTCTTCTTCAAAGCACAGAAGCCCCCATTAGGATCAGGAACAATTCTTAGGCAAAGGCTGAAATTGTACTTCTGTGAATTCCTTTATCTCCCAGATCAATTTTTCCATTAATGATGGCAGATCAAAGTTGAAAGTTGCCCAGCTGATAATTCACTCATCTTCCTAGGACATTTGAATAGAAGGGAAGAATCCTTGATCCTGAAAACATTCAAGAACTGGCTGAGGATGAGAAGGCCAAGGGTTGAGGGCATAATTTAAAAGAAGGTAACTTAGGAAGGTGAAAAGCAGAATCACAATGCTGGGTGACAGGAGATCAACTGAATCAAGAACTTCTGATCAACCTCATCTCAGAAAGGAGGAATGTGGAAAAAAACCTGTGGAAGAAGAATCAAGTTATGCCTGAAGAGTGTAGAGACATTCTGGTGGAAGTGAGCCAGGCATCCACCAGGTGTGAGGACCAGAGGAAGCTACAGCAGCTGTCTGTTGTCTTCAAAAAAGTCTGGCCAGCGAGGGTGGCTCCTGAGAACTTCAAAGAACATTACAGCAGTCTTAAAGATGGGCACAAAGGAGGGTCTGCAGAAGAACCACAGGCTAATCAGCTCCTCTGGAATCCCTGCGAAGGTGATGGAGAAAATCCTCCTGGACACCTTTTCAAGCAACTGAGAGGGAAGGACATTGGGAACAGCCAGGCCAGATTTACCACGGGGAAATGGTGCCTGGCCAACCTGATTGACTCTGTGAATAATGGGAGACCAGAGATGGTGTTGCCTGACATTGCAAAGCATTCAACAGCCACGCAGTCTCCTCCCAGCCCGACTGGTGAGACACGGACCGAGGGAATGGCGAAGGGAATGGAAACTGCCCAGGCCAGCGGGCTCAGTGCTGCAGATCCGGTGTATGAAGTGGTCAGGTTGTGGTGACACCACTCACAGATCATCCCTGGAGCCACTATTACTGCTGATTAATGACTAATATTTATATGCAGAGGATGTCTCCTCTAGGAAAATGTGTGCCATGAAACTTTACAATGGGATGCTCATTCCACCAGGGACTTCCGAGCTCCTACATGAATTTTTTTCTTTTCCTATAACTACTTCGCCCACCTCTGCCCCTTCCTGCAAGTCATTTGATGGTCTTAGAGTGTCATCTAAAGGGGGCTCTCGTGGTCATAATCACTGAGAGCCCCCAAAATTTTAAGTGCCCTTGCCTTGATCTTCTTTTAGAGCATGCACTTCTGTTTCTTGTTACATAACTTTGCCACAAAACCCACCTTGGTTCCTTCTTATCTGTTTATCCACTGCTTCCAGCTCTCGTTAGCATCCAGTGTGTCTACTTTGACATTCTTTTCTCTAATTTGCTAGTTAGTCTTTAAGCTCCATTTTGCAACAGAAAATTTCTCTTTTCCATGTTGTCTGTCACTGAGTGGCAGCAATGCATCCTCCTGGCTGGAGCCACCCCCATTTCCATGCACTCTTGGCCCAATGAGATGACCCAGTCTCTTCAGGAGCTGCACTTTGACCTCGTGGGCATGATGCCATGGCAGCTTGGCAACCTCTGGATTCATCATCCCCATAGCGATGTCTCACCTCAGCATAGAATCCCAGACTGCTTTGGGCTGGAGGGACCTCAAAGCTGTGATAATTGATAAAAGATTTGTCTTAATTATAAAAGTATTAGGGTTTGTATAAAATAGAATACTTAGAATAGAATAGTAGAAATAGAATAGTAAGGTCTGAAGGTAAGCATGAACACTAGATAGAGGAAAATACATTATCCAATCTTTCTGTTCTAAATCTCCCTGTGATGAACATTATCTCTTTTTCATAAGTTGTATCTACTAGCAGTTTGCCAAATTAGACTTTCCGATACTCCGATGGATTTTGCAAAATCAGACTTCCTGCTTTGTTCAATCCATGCTGCTTATCTATAAAGAGCAGACTCCCCGATTTTCACCGGATTTATCTACCAAGACCAGATGAGACTTGACCATCACCCAGAGACTTTATGGATGTTTATTTCAACCACCACTGCCTACCTGGCAAAATGATGAGAGCAAAATCCAAGAACTACTGATGACAACGAGAGCCCATACTATAAAAAGAGGCTGCAAACCAAGGAGAGTGGAGTGTGCTGTGACCCTTCATGTTCCCCAGCGCTGCTTGCTCTGTCTATGTAAAATAAAGCAATCTAAATTTTGCTGCATATTGAGGCTTTTTGTTTCTAATTTCTAAGAAAGCTCATCCTATTCCACCCCCTGCCACCAGACCAGGTTGCTCCAAGCCCCCTCCAGCCTGGCCTTGGACACCTGCAGGCCTGGGACAACCACAGCTGCTCTGGGCAACCTGTGCCAGGGCCTCACCATCCCCACAGGGAAGAATTTCTTCTAAGCCTGTCCTCTGTCAGTGGAAAGCCATTCCCTTTGTCCTGGCATTCCAGGCCCTTGTCCAAAGTCCCCTCTCATATCTCTTGTTAGCCCCTTTAGGCACTGGAAATGGCTCTGAGCTCTGCCTGGAGCCTTCTCGTCTCCAGGCTGAACACCCCCAGCTCTCCCAGCCTGGCTCAGGGCAGAGGGGCTTCAGCTCTTGGAGCATCTCGTTGGCCTCTCTTTGTTATAAATACATATTATGGTATTGGATTTTCACAAATATTGGGGAGGATACTGTATGTGTGGTGTTGAAATGATTTTTAAGGTGTAGTTTTCTTTAGGAGTAACATAAGCTGGTGAAGTGTCTTTGTAGTAAGTGAACTGCCTGCTCGGTTGGATAACACCCAGTGAAGACACCTGCTACTGATATACCAGCTACCAGGATGGACTGTAGAAATGGAAGCCCAGATTAAGACTGATAAGAAAAATAAATTAAAACCACAGCCAAGAAACATGCATACTCTAAAAAGGCAGACTCAAGGAGTGGCCATGTAAAACAGTTCCTGGAATATGGAAATTATTTTTTAGAAAAGTTTGAATATGCATGACAGGTCTGTGAATATGCAATGGGCTGATGAATTTAATGGGTGTCTCCAAAACAGCAGATGTGCTCTTGGCTGAAGATGCTCTTGGCTGATGAATGCCAAGCACCCAGCCGTATCATCTTTTGCTTTATTGTTTGCCTCTTATTGTCTTTTATTAAACTTTTTAAATTTTACCAGGGAAGTGAAGCTCATTTTTCACATCTTGACTCACTCCAGCAGCTCCACATCCTTGTGATGTTGGACCCGAGGGCTGGAGGCAGCTCTGCAGGTGAGATCTCACCTGAGCAGGGCAGAGGGGCAGAATCTCCCCTGTCCCCTGCTGCCCACGCTGTGGGGCCAGCCCAGGACAGGGGGGGTTTGGGTGGCAGTGCAAGGGCTGGGGGGTCGCTGTGAGCTCGTGATAGAGAGATGAGCACTTGTGCCCTGCACACATGCTCCAGCTTGGCCACCACCAGGACAGTGGGTGCCCCTACAAGGACTCCCATGGCCTTCAGGGATCCCTTCTCACGTTCATGGGATTTTTTCATGATGGTGGCAGAAATCCACATGAGCTCAGCCACAGTTTTGCAGTAGGAAACGCTGCCTTTCAGAGCGACAGCCCTTAGTGCAGTCTGCAAAAGGAGGGTGGAAATTCATCAGGTTTGAGGGGATATCCAGTGGAGGCAGGAATTGGATTGAGGCAATTTTCCTCAGAAAAATTGGCTCCGGATTTCCCAACAGGATTGCAAGTTGCTTGAGCATCTCCTGCTGTTGGTCCAGCACTTGTGCAGCATGGCAGGTAGCCTGAGTGGCTTCATGCTCTATGTCCTCAGCCAGTGCCACGAAATCCTCTCCAGAGAGGCTGGTGCAGACGCCTGCCTTAAGAAGGAGATCTGTCACAGCACAAACTGGCTTGTAGCTAGACAGTTAATTCGGCCACGGATCAGAAATTTGGCTTGATTAGCCTGGTCCAATCAACAGGCCCTAGATGAACAGTGATAGGGTTTATTCAAACTCAAACAGAGATTTCAACCAATGACCTTCCATTATAAGCAGCAGACACTTACCTGGTCAGAGAGTTAAGCAGTCCGAACGCCCAAACAATCATCTGTCACGAGCCAGGCAATTCAAATCCTCTATTTAAGAAGGGTCTTGAAGAATAAAGAGGATGTTGTCATATGGATTAGTAAGGGTCCTGTTGTAATAGATAATAAAATGTAATTCGTGTAAAGTTGAAAATTAATGTAGAATAAGCAATGTCTGTATGAGTAAAGTAATAAAAAACTTAAAAACCAAAATCTGCAAAGGGAAGAGCAAGGATTGCTTAATCGCAACACTGTAACTTCCAACAAAAGCTGAAGAGCTGGGTTAGCAAGACAACAGACCCAGCCGCAGCGGAGATGGCCCTGTCTAGAGAGGCACCCAAGCTACGAGGACCCGATAAGCACCCTTGATTAAAGATAATCAACGCCATGGAAAAAAATACATCTGAATGCCCGGTTTCCCTGGAACGGAGATCAACAGGACACATCTCCATGTCGCCTTCCCGAAAGCCAGGACATATCCTCATCAGAATTCATCATCTCCCAGGATATGGTTTTGTCCAGCCCAACGCGGTGTAAGAAAACTACATGAATATGCTGAACGACAAGAGAAGACAAAGACCTCCGCTTCGGGCAAGGAAAAACTGTATAAAAACTGGACTAAGCAAAGCGGGTTTGTGAACATTTGGGGATTCGGAGCGATAGAGTTCGAGTCATTGTGTGTTCACCCGATGCCGACCCCGGGCTCGGCATTGTCCTTTTTGATTGTGGCTATCGAGGACCGTGTTTCGGTCGCAAAATAAATATCACTTAGAGAAAATGGGACAGAAAAAGAGCAAACCTCAGGGAAAAACCCCAGAGAAGTCAGCTAAGATAAGAAAAGG